>JAQQBS010000003.1:6414789-6460068 GCA_030347275.1 Microctonus aethiopoides | reverse complement strand
TTTTTTTTTTTTTCATTACGCTTTTATCTCCGACAGCTTGATTTTTTTTCTCTCTTCATCACGAAGAGTGGAACAAGAGGATTTAATATTGGCGTAACGGATGTTTTTTTAACGCTGACCTAATCGACAAATACATTAATATATTAAACAAATATATTAATTTATACAATCCACAACAAAATCCTTCAAGAAGGAAATTCCAATCGCTATTTTTTCGTTATTCTTTTTCCGACGAATTTTCATTTCAAATTACATTTTATTAAATGTGTATTTATCCTTTTCCCTCTCCGTTACCCCAAATAATCCGTAAAATTTCTCAACATAATCGTTACAAAAAATATTATTATGTATAAATGTGTGGATGTGTATGTATGTTTGTTTGTGAATTAATATTTTTTTTTTACATCGCGAAGGATTAAAGTCAAGAGATGACGAGTATATTTTTGTTTTTCTTATTTCCACATCAAATAATTGTTTGTGTCCTCTTGAATAAAAACAACCTTTGGCTTACTCGCTCATATTAAAGCAAAGTTTCACAAGCCTTCACCCTTCATTCATCAACACATACATCAAATACATAAATACAATATGATACAGAGACATTTATCTATACGAAGATCGGTTTTGTTACTGAATATTTCTTAGTTTTTCATTTTCTTATTTTCCTTGCTTGATCTTAAACAGTAATCAATCCACAATGATACTTTACATGGGCTATTGTGACTGAAAAGTATTGGAAACGGAAAAATAATTTCCAAAATTTCCTTTTCATATCGACGCACGTAATAAACAATGACGAAAATGCCCACACGCACATTAGTCAATAATTGATCATTGATTTTCGTTACACAGCACATCAATAAAATAAATCGCCAGTTTCAGTCAGATTTTTGCTGATATAATTCTTTAAGCGATTTCAGTTCGTCAATAAGCGTTTGATTTCTATTTTCCAACACCGCCACACGATTTTCCAAACACTTTATATATTCTTTCTTCTTCCTTCGACATTCACGCGCCGCTTCTCTATTAATATCAACAATAAAACAATAATTAAATAAATAACCATAACATATAACATATCATAATCTAACAATATAATAAATTATTTACCTATTTTTTTGCAGCCTCATTTCTCGTTTTCTGGCCGCATCCTCAACGACTACTCCATGCCCTGAATAATCTGAAACATTGCAAGAGACTCTGTACTTTTAACGAATGAACATTCTCAATATATTTTACATTTCTCCGACATTGCCAGTGTGGGTGAAAAAAAAAAAAAAAGAAAATCAGTGATAGAAAACAAAGAGTGAAAGAGAAAAAGTAAAACAGATGAAGACGGGACACACCTGGGACAAAGAATTGTGCATCCTGGCCCTGTGCATACTGCACTATTGTTCCACCTGCCGTTGTTGCATTGCTCATTGTCAGCGTATGTAGCCCTGGTACACCCTCCCCCTGGGTCGCTATTTGTATAGTCCCTGCTGGTATGACTGTAAAACATTTTATCAATTTGAATTCTCGCGAATTTCCACTTGACAAATGTTGATCCCAATGCATTCTTTTTTTCCCATATTCTCTCATTTGCATCCATACATATATGTATATATATACATATATGTATTGTATTTTTTTGTCATGTTTCATTTGTTTATTTATTTTTATTTTCGCCAGGGCATTGCGCGTAGTACGATCATCCCGAGGACGTCATACCAAGCAGAGAGACAAAAAAATATTAACAGAGAAAACATCGGCAGTACACACAGGAGCAGGGTGAGAGCCCATTATTTTTTATTATCATTATTAATTAATTAGGATTTAGGACACTCGGAAGCATATAAAGAAGCATTTTGTCGTTTTTTTTTTTAATCGTTTACAAGGCGAACATTGGATGGTTCACCAAAACGAATTAAAAAAAATTGAGAAAAGAATTAAATGTGAACGAACCTGTTTGGTATTGTAGTGAATGAGAAGACATGTCACTGTCCACATTAGAGTCACACTCAAGAGAGGATTCAAGGGGAGGCAAATGGCCTGCTGTAACACCGAATCAATTTAACAGACTCGGATTAATTTATTTTTTTCTATCAGAAAAATCGTCATCATCATCATCATCATCATCATTATTATAACTGATGTTAAAGTTATGTTTATTGATTGACAGTATTCGCTCTTGCGGTCAGTTTTATTATTAAATTAATTAATTACGAATTGTAAATCGTGCAGTCAGGTCATACACATATGAAAACAAATGTAAAAATACACCCAGGATTTATTAAAGCTAGCTAGAGAGATAGATAGTTAATGTTGCTTTGAATTTTTATTAAATTGAATAAAAAAATAGATAAAACGTCAGTGTATTTGTGTGCGACAATGTGGAATTATTACTGTGTTCGGTTTTGCCAGTCGATAGAGTAAATTTGTTACACACTATGTTGATGATGATGATTATTATAATGACTGTGATAAAAAAAAAAGTTTGTGCGATAATTGTGCATTAAAGCGTAAAATCGTGCAATATCCCTCAGCTTGGCATGTGACATCCTCAGTATTTTATTTATTTGTTTATAAATTTTTCTTTGTTTCACTTATAGAAATATTAGTGTTGTTATCCCCAATTTCGATTATTTATTATGAGTGCCCAGGAATGTGAATAAATAAAATAGAGAATATTATTATCGTATATGAACTGACATGCTTTGGAGAATTGATTGAATATAAAAGATAGTTGAAGAAAAATTCAAATAATTTATATCGACTGATTACCGATCAGTGCCGCAATAGTGAATACTTTTTTTTTTTTTTTTTTTTAATACAAAAATTACTTTATTAAAGTTTTCCTTGTTTTGATTTTCTTACGATTTTATCATTTCATCGATTTCACACCGGCAGTCTGGAGTGATAAAAAGAATATATTACAATTATTATTATTTACCTGCAATTTCGCTTGCACTTAAATCGTTTAATATTTTTCTGTACGATGCACGTCTTGTTAAGAGATCTCGTCGTTTTTTCGGGGATTCATCGTCCGAAAAACTGTCGTCACTGCCAGTTTCAACCACCTGCAATATTTATAATTAAATATTATTGTTTTACTTTTAATATTTTTTTACTATAGAAAAATATTTATTTATTCATAAATATAAATAGATACCTGTAAAGTTTGTAAACTTCCTTGCGCTGACTGAATAACAGAATTGGGTTTACTAACAAGAATGACATTTCCTTTGGAAATAGCCACAGGTTGAATATTCGTGGCGCTCTGTATAACAGATTGGTGATTTGGTTGAATGACTGATTGCACCTAAAAAAATAAAATTGATACATAATTCCAATATGTATAAACACAAGTATGATAATGTGTCAATTGATAAAACAATCATGCAAGTGTCCTTCAAAATTAAATATACCAAAACCAACATTTTGCATTACATACATATTTTTTTTTGTTCATTTAGTTATTCTTGTGTATGTATTATTGCAGTAAAAAATAATAATTGTGCTATAATGCATGTAAATCGTGATAATATGATTAATAAATAAACAACAATAAGGAAGAAGACAAAAAAAAATTTTGACTGCATAATAAAAATAGTTTGTATAATTGTTTTGTAAATGTTAAAAAGGTACAAAAAGAATCAATGATTCTAGCATGTACCTGAGTGGTCCCCGACGACGGTAGCGTCAGATGCACAATGCTGGTGGAGGCTACCAGATGATGTGTTTGCTGTTGATTTCTATTCAGTGACTGTACCGATGAAGCTATCGCAGGTGCTGAATCGCCACTCTGCGAACCAGGCGATGCCAGAGGGTCAACAGCTGATCCGTTTTCTTCCACCATACTTTCCATAGCCTGGGGACCACGAGCCCTATAAATAAAACAAACATTATCAATCAATCATCACCAATAAAAAGAAAAAAAAAAAGTCAAAAATTCCTTTCAATGGCAATATAATCACACCAATAAATTCAATACACAAAATTCCAAGTTTAAATTTTCCCGCCAATCTCACATGGCATTTATACAAACTGCGTCATTTACATAAGTTAGTTACTTCTAAAAATAATGAAACAATGAACTATGTCCCCATGTGTTCAAAATATAACGAAACACGAGGTGGTAAAATAAACACACACACTGTCGTAAACAAAATCGAATAAAAAAATAATCAACAATCATCAAAAATTACCCAAATGTTATTTAATTAAAAAAAAAACCTGATATTTTTGTTCAATGGATATTTACCCCCACCTTTACAAATACACACCACATACATACACACATACGCACAGAAGATGAATTTAATCTCCAAAATATATTCCTAATTCAATAGTCTTTAGGCGCCATATTTTTTGTAATTCCAATGTATATATGATATTCCAAATTTTTTTAACAGCGTTGCGAGGTATCCAATGGTGATGACGACGATGATAATGATGATGATGATGATGTTGATGACCAATGATACATTATTAGTCCATTATTATTGGTCACAATTATTCACAGAGTCCACTGTCTTTGTATATCAGTTGATACTTGTATCACCCACCTCCTCGTCACAATCCATGCCTCCTTGTTATTATTCTCCAGCTGGTGTACTTACCAGTTACGTATTTCTCGTCACCAACTTTGCTGCAATCGGAGTGGGCAAGCGGGCAGGTACGTAGCAGCCACGTCAAAACTCCAGTGGCTTCGTCACTGGTGGAGCCCACGACCTCCAATCCGCGCGTCACCATCAAAATGGCGACCACAATCGCATATATACACGCGAGAGAGAAGACAATTGTTAGAGAAAGAGAGAGCCACTGTATTTCCGTTCTCTTTTTAATCTCCGTTCAACATTTATATATATAAAAATACATTTTCATTATTCTTTTTATTCACATGTATTGTTGGTCGAATTTTAAATAATATTTATTGTATATTATTACTGTGAAAATTTTTTATTTCAGTTAATTCACAGTAGTTTGGTATATTTTTAGGTTATGTTTGCGCTCAAGTGACTTTTTATGGTATTAATATTAAATTTGATAATGTCAAGTTGGAATAAAATCAATTTAATTGCTATTAATAATAATAATTGTATGTAATTGAATAGTTATTTTTTTAAGAATTGGTTTATTGTTAATAAAAGGTGGAAAAAAAAATAAAGTCAAATTTTTTTTTTTCATATATTATGTAGAGTGAACGCGTAATTTCGTCCCGCGGATATTTTTCTCTCTTTCTCACTCGCAATGCGCGCCATTAACTTCCGGGACAATTTTTTACATATACATATGAGGCGCCGTTGACGTCATCTGATGACGTCATCAGCCGCATCAGTTTTCATATAAATATAAATAATTTTGTATAATATTTAAATTCTTATATTTACATATGCAACAATAATCATTATTGAATATATGATACAATCAATATTTATTGCTTGGAAATAACAATCAATTTGTCTTTTGTTTATTTTTTTTTTTCAATTTTATTTAAAATTATTTAAGAAATTTACATTTTTATGTATTTTTAGAAAACAATTTTCCATTTTGAGTACGTCTGAACAAAGCGACTGATATGAATACCAATGGAATTTTAAAATTTGCATAAGTTTTTGTTTTTTATCAGAGGATATCAGGCATATTTTTATCAACAACCGTGTGTGCATGTCATTCAAATATATATCACAATATATACATGTATATGGTGACGTCATTATCATGCATGTGAACATATGAGTCATGGTATACATGGTATATAAATGTAGATATATGTATATATACATTTATGTAAAATAAACTTTCAACGTTGCTCTTGAAGGTTGCGCATTTATTGACCTAAGGTCTAATATTCTCGCCGCATATGTTTAACACATTTATTTGTAAGGAGTTTTCCAAGAAGCCTATTGCAAATTTCTCCATTCTTGTAGATGAAATTTCCTCGCAATATTGTACAACGAACACGGCCTTTCAATGATTTTCCTTCGTATGGACTTATCTGAATGAAAAAAAAAAGTTTTTAGAACAATGATAGAAGTATTTGTAATTTTAATTGAAGAAAATTACCTTATTCTTGTAAAGAATGTCAGATTTGTTGACCTGAAGTAGATAGATATTTAGTTGGAATGAAATGAAAGAAAGATATAAAATAAAATTGAACTTACAATAATTTCTTTTTCAGGATCCCAAACAACAAAATCTGCGTCCATTCCTCGACATATTTTCCCCTTGGAATTATCTAAACCGCATAATTTAGCCGGATTTGTTGATATTAAACGTGCAACATCATTGATATTAATACCCCTGGACTGTGCTTGAGTCCAAATGAGCGGTAAACCTAATAAAATTGTATAACTCATAAATAATTCAACAGAAAATGAAATCAAATGATGCTTGAAAATTTCTTACCAAATTGCAAAGACGAAATTCCGCCCCATGAATTTAAAAAATCGCCTTTTTTTAAATCTAAAGTGCAAGGCGAATGATCTGATACCACCATGTCTAGAGTTCCATCTTTTAATGCATCCCAAAGTTTATCCTACGTATAATAAATTTTATTTATTACAAAATCATTCAAGGATAACATAACACAATGAATAATTACTTGATTTTCGGAGGTACGAATTGGTGGACAACATTTGAAATGCGTTGCATTTTTTGGTATTTCATCAGCGGATAGTGTCAAATAATGATGACACGTTTCCGCAGTTAGCGATGCGCCATTTTTTTTTGCTTTTGATACAATATCCAGTGCATCGCTTGCAGAAAGATGAACAATATGACATCGTACTCTAGTAAAAGTAAATGAAAATATTATTATTCAATGAAAATCATTGAAATACATTCTTCATTATTAATCAAAAATAATATTTATTTTTAAAAATACTTTGATTTTTGACAGAGGAATGCAATTGCTTTGACAGCACTCACTTCCATACTCGGTGGACGGGCATGAAGAAATGTTTTGTATAATGTTGGATCCATACCATTGATGGAAACATTTTCTTCTAATTCCGCGTGAAACTTTAACAGAATAAGAATTAAATTTAAGAATTTATTATAGCAAAATAAATCATGTATATGTTAAGAAATTAATTACTGCTAAGACTGAATCAGTAGTTGATAGTTCCTTCAAAGCTTCTTCTACATTGTTCAAAGACACATGAGGAAATTCATCAATGCCACTGGGACAAAGGAAACATTTGAAACCTACAACGCCAGCTTTCACCATATCTCTCAATTGATCCTGTAAATTTAATGAATAATTAAAAGTAATTTAAAAACTTTCTATTGGATAAAATAAATGAAATAAAACTGACGGTATTTCCTGGTATGACACCACCCCAAAAAGCAACGTCGACATGAATATTTTCATTGGCAACACTCATTTTCTCTTCAAGATTTTCCACTGATGTTGTAGGCGGAATTGAATTTCTATTTATCAAATTTCAAATATTTCATAACCGATTTTTCACATTATTTATTAATTTATTTTTTACATTTACTCACAGTGGCATGTCGACAATAGTTGTAACTCCACCAGCTGCCGCTGCTTTAGTTGCTGTATAAAATCCTTCCCAGTGTGTTCGTCCTGGTTCATTAACGTGAACATGAGAGTCCACAAGACCTGGCATTAATACACTTGAACCAAAATCTTCAACAATTATTCCCGAATATTTCTAAAAATAATCAAGGAAATCAAATTATATAAATTCAATAATAAATGTGCATTAAGCACTCTTACTCTTTTCACATCAGCGATTTTTTCATCAATTCTACCACGAACAACGTCCACAATTTTTCCATTTGCAATAACAACAATCGCTGGTGAAATTTCATCTTCCAGCACAGTTCGTTGCGATGCAAAAGCTTGGATTGTTAAAGACATATTTCCACCTTGAAGAATAATTGATAACTGCTCGAAAAATTTATCATGCTCTTGTCTTTAAGTACTTCAACCAACGCAAATGATGGACTATATATGTACTAATTAAACCACATCACTATCAGTTAATGTAATTATACACTTGCAGATGAATTTCTCGTTTTTTTATTTGATAAGAGAATTAATTATCGTGTACAAACATTTTTTATTAAATTCAAATTTCACAGCGCAGGGTCAATTATTTATTTTGAGCCAAAAATATCGCGTAGATTAATTAATTAATTAATTAATTAATCAATAAGCTTATTTTTAATGCGAGTGTTGTTTCTTTTATAAACTATATCCAGGAAATTTAGCGTGTAATGGATCTGCTAAATCCGCCAAGAAGTAGATAATACCTGCAAGACCTAGTCAATCATTCATAAATTATCATCAATTTTATCTATTATTATTACAATTAACATAACCTTACCTTCAAAGAGTGAATAAGGTCGGTCTGGGTTTCTATTCCGTCGTTTCTCATACTCAAAACACCATTCAGCAAATTTACAGGTGCGATATAGGTACTTTGGCTCCTAACAAACATTGCGCATGATCACACAGATATATTGTCAAGCATGCATAGATAGTTTCAATCTTTGATGAGAAAAAAAAACATAAAAAAGAAATACTTTAGTCATTTGATAGAGACACAAAAATGTGTATGCATTTCCCGCAACTCCGTGGCATATTCCACAGCCTTTCTTGAGTAATCCACGTGCCCACACAACTTCTCCACAATCTTTAGCTGTTTCCAAGAAGCTTTCATCACCGTAAATCTTGAAAAAATATTTCCGATGAAACAATGCTTATTGTTTGAATAAAAATAATGTAATTAATTGTTAGTTATTAACTTGATAGGCAAGAGAAAAGAGCATTGTCATTGATGGAGCACCATGACACCAGTGAATCAATTTATCAGACGTATTGCCAATTGATGATGGAAAATTTCCCGAGGCGAATCTTAATGATTGCAGATATTTTATCGATGGCTCAATGTCATCACGCATTTGTTGTTCAGTCAAAAATTCACGAGCCTAAAACGAATTAATTTAATTATTTTATTTCATTTAAAAATGAATTTTTTTCTTGGAGTAAATTAAAAATCTTTTTTTTTTCTTTTTATACTTGTAGAAGAATATAAAGAATTCCGGCAAGACCATGAGCACCACCAAGATATTCTTTCTCATGCCAGCTGTACATCAATGGCGTTTTGTATGACTTTGACATTGAATATTCCCTGCCAGATGATAAAATACAGTCAATTATTCTCTTAATCAATTCATCATCTATTGGCGCAGGCGAAATATTTTTATTGATGAATAATAATGCGTAGAGATAACCAGCTCTACCATAAAGTAACTCGTCATACGAATGTGTTGCCGCATAATTGAACAATCCTTTGAGTCTATAAAGTAAATGTGCTGATTTGTATGTGATTAAATGATAATTAATATTTTTATAAACTTTGATTACTGACTTTGATATCATGGATAGAGATTTTGATTGATTATTCATCAAGTGATAAATTACTGCACTGAGTGATAGTCTTCCTGCTTCACCAGTTAAAAATGTGATGTCTCTCACGCTGGTTTTTGATCCTTCCGATCTTTCAAGAAGTTCAACAGCTCTCTAAAAATAAACACAGCAGAATTAGATAACAATAAACCATTTTAATTATTGAAATTACTAACAGTCATGTAAGATGCATCGTTGAATCGTTGACTTAATAAATAGAACATATGAGCAATCCCAGAATTTCCAGTGTAAATTGAGGAATCATCGCGATTAATCCATTCTCGTCTATTATCAACAAGTTGACTTAATAAATTTTGAATTTTTTCGTTCAATGCTTCCCTTACATTATCATTTATCTGCAAAATAATTACACCTTTTAATTATATAGTTCTTAAAAAATCTGACAAAATAAATAAAATATATATACGTACGTCATTTGTAGTATGATTTATGATATTCATTGAATTTAATGGAGTGTAATCTTCATATGGATTTTTATAATGTCGCTCCTCATCATCCATTCTCGAAGTTGAACTCATTATTATTTCTCACGAACTCTATGTAATAATTGTTATCTGAAAACTAATTAATAAAGAGCATTAGTTGTGAATATATTGATAAAATAAAGTTTATATGACTGATAAATTATCTGCACAAACAATTTTATATTTAATATTCAAATTTGTGGGAGTATATAAATAAAATTTAATTATTATTAATATATTTGTGTAATGCTCTTCGACGATTTCTCCGCATGAATGTTAATATCCATTCAATAAGTGTAGTGGAGGATAAATGATGAACAAGTTTAAGGAATCCAATCAAAATTGTGTGGGAAAAATATCCAGTTGTCATATTATCTTTTCCAATTGTGGCAATTGCACTTTCAACATATTTTCTTGGATTTGGTGTGATCCATCCATGAGGAACTGTGTCAGAAATATTTGTGGAAATACTTGCGGGACACAAACATTGAATTGTTACGCCGGATTTTTCATATTCCACCGCTAAATCTTTACTAAATTTAATAACGTAAGCTTTGGAAGCTGCAAATACAGTCATTAATGGGCTAGGAATGACTGCAAATGTTGAAGCAACATTTACAACAACTCCTCGTTTTCTTTCCACCATTTGTGGCAATAAAATTCGACAAATATTAGTGAATACCGTAATATTACAACGGATAATATCGTTATAAATTCGTTCATTGTCATTTAAATCTAAAAAATATTCAGGATGAAGATCATGAACAAGATTGAGATTATTTATTAATACTCCAATTTCCAAATCATTTATTTCTTCTTCAATGATTTCATATTTTATATATTCGTTGGAAATATCCAATTCTATTATTTTTGTTTCAACGTTATAAGTAGACTCGATAAATTTGGCAAATTTGTATAGATTGTTTGAAGGTGCATCAACAAGAATTACACACATTCGACGTTTTGCTAATGCTTCAACGTATGCTCGACCAATTCCTTGAGTACATCCAGCAACCATACACCATTTTCCCATTTTTTTCAAGTCAATATTGCGGTCAGGTGTAAAAAATACTTTGTAAATTCGATGAAATACATTTTTATAAAGCTGACAACTCCAATATGCTATTGCCAGATAACCAATTTTTTTGACGAAAAACATTTTTGATTTTTTTTTTATTATAATCCAACGTATTTCTATGGAAAAATTACTCAAATATCATAAACTTTAATTATATTAAAGTAAAGATATCAGAAAATAATGTTTTATATTGCATTATTGAATTTAAATTCCGGCGAAATTTTTGAGGTTATATTTAACTATTTTCATTTTTTTTTTCTATCAATTTTAAAATCCTAAAATATGTATTGCGGTACTTACACTGTTAAAAAATTAATAATAATTACAAAAAATTTCTCGATGTTTGTTTACACAACTTAATTCTTTGGTGGGAAAAGTCGATGTATGTATATCGAGTGTATATATTACCGACACAGTAGATTCCAATGTATTGGTGAGAGATAAAAAATTTATACATATATGTAAGATACATATACATATGTATTTAATAAATAAATAAAATTCAAATATTACTTAAAACTGTTAAAATATGAATGAATGTGAATAATTTCTCAATTTTTTATTTTAAAATCATTAATTATTTTTTATATATACATGTATTCATTGATAAAAATTATCTTTATATATTTACAAACTGTATTTACATCATAAATATTGTATCAAAATTATTTATTATGTGCAAGTATATATTTGTACTTATTTATACATGGCAGTATCACAGCTTTGTCCAAAGAAATAAAAATTTCAGAATTAAATTAAGACTTAACCACCAGGGATTTAATTTTTTTAGCACAAGCTTTCATGACTGTTTTTTTCTTTTCCTTTCGAGGAGGTGTATCATCGATAGATGATGACTGTAGACTGTCTAAACCATCCAATGAAGGGAGAATAGGAATAGATACTTCACCTTTAGACAATAATTTATTTTCTGAATCGCGTTGTTGTTTCGGCATTGAATTTTTTTGACTCCATGAGAAGAATTTTGAGGATTTCTTTGGACTTTGATTTACAGTGATGGTTTTTAATGCTTCGATCCCTTTTGGCACTTCAGGAGTTGGTGGTAAACATTCAATATCAATCACAGGATTTTTTTGTAGTGTAACATTGCTGAATAATACATGTGAAATAATAAAAGTATTAATATTTGTATAAATAATTAAAAGAATAATAAAATAAATTTATATTATTATTACCTTTCGAGAGTTATTTCTGAATTTACTGATGCAATAGAGTCTCGTAATCTTCCCCAAAAATCGTAATACCTTGATTTATTATAGTCTAAAATAAAAGTGTACATTAGTTGAGGTGGTGGTGTACACTTTTTGTATAGACAAGGAATGATTTTTCGTTGTCGTTTTTCTGAAATAATAAAATTAATTTATTATACCATAATATAAATAAAGTCTAAGTATTCATTATAATGATAGTTTATATACCAATTCCAACTGCCTGAGCATAGTTTAAAAAAAATTTATTAGCCGGACTGTTTAAAAAATTGGGCGACAAAACGACTAATAATCGATTACATCGCTCTGATATTAATTGCATAACTGCTTCGTGCTCAAACGTTGCGCCACTAATTAAATCTCGATCTTTAACACAAAGCTGTAAAAAGAATTTATTCATAAATCAATATCGTTTTACAAAACTTTATTAATTATAAAATATCAATTTTTGAAATTAGAAAAAAATTTATATATTTACTTTTAAATTGTATTTTTGCTCCAAATTTTGAATCATCTCTTCAGCAAAACTGGCATCCTCGTCAGCACAAAGAAGAAAAGCATCATAAAATTGAATTGTTAATCCTGCTCTAATTCTGTATAAATCATCAATTGTGAGCATTTGATTATCAATTTCATTATTTAATGTATCTGCTGACAATTGACATTTATCCATTCTTTCTTCATAATCTTTAGCATCTTTCTCTGGAAAAATTCATCAAATCTAATTGATTCACATATTTTTTGTTTGATTTATTTTCTTGATTAATAATTGATATGAAATTAATTAATCAATTAATAATTTACCAAAAAGACTTTTTGCATCATCAATCACATCCCATCTATCCATTTTTTCTAATATTATCTCAAGAAAGTTTATCGTTATTTTAGAATCTTTCTCTGTTACTAAATGTAAAATACGTTCGGTAGGATCTGGATGATTAGCAATTGATGGAATTATTTCGCCACCCAAATCAAATAAATCAGCAAGTCCACGCCAATCTCTGTAATTTATTTAATAATAAAATTTAAATTTATCATAATGAATAAATAAAAAATATAAATAAAATTATATATAATCATTTCTAACCTCGGTATTCCTTCGCAACTGGGAATGACTTTGGGTGGATTTAATAAACTGGATAGCAAAAATTTTGCATTGGAAGACAAAGCAATGAGAGGTATTTTTGTAAAATCTGCCATGATTAATAATGTAAAAACATTCAATTAAATATAAAAGAATATTATTTATACATTTATTAGATAAATCAACAGGTAAAGAGAGAGCTGAAAGAGAGCATTGGCATCCACACAATTACACAAAAATAATGTTCACAATTCCACCTGTCAAATGCGTTCGCAGTGGCATCTCTAGGGAGAATATATAAAATAATTTCTTCTTATAGTTTCACCACTCACATCTTTTTATATACCCAATGGCAAAATTGGCGGTTATTTTCGTTTTCCCAATCCAATCATTTGAATCCAAATTCAACATCGGCATTCAACCGTATATATAGTTATACTCACGAACATAACCCAAAAATCAAGAATTGAATTACTTTGTTTATTGAATAAAAAAATAAAAAATATGGATAAAATACTTGCGATACAGGAAAAATGTTCTGCACCAAATTTTGAGGAGGTGAAAGAAATAATTCGTACTGCCACAGTACAATTGGGAAGATTAAATCGCGATGATAAAGAAAGATTCTTAGGTAAATATTTATTCACTATAAAAATGTGAAGACAGTTTATTTATTTATTCTTACAAGTAATTTATTTAATGTTAACATTATATATTATATTATTATAGAAGAACGAAAGAAACTCGAGGGCTTAAAAGAGAAAATTGTAGATCAACAAGACAGACTTTCTATCGAAGTACAGAATCTTAATTCAATGGACAATGAATTAACAAATCACAATAAATTGATGGTGAATTTTGCGTAATTTATTTTAAATATATTCGATTTGGTAAATATTCAATATTATTTCAGAAAGAATTAGAAGCAGAGAGAAATAGATATTACTCAGAGAATTCGGAATCAGAAGCCAAGAGAAAGCAACTGAAAATAGTAAAACCAAGTACAACAGATCAAAAAATATTGGAATTAGGAAGGTGATTTAATTAATTTTAAATTTATTTATACAATGTTTATTCATGACAATATTGTGATATTAATCTGTTTATAATTTCAGGAGAAAATATGATTATTACAAAGTTTTAACTGGAATTAGATGGGATTACCCATCGATGAAAACTGCCGTAAAAGGCTGTATCCTTTTTCTAAAATAATTTATTTATTAATTTTTTATTTCATATTTTTCCGATTTCTCCAAATGTTTTCTTTAACCTAAAAAAAAAAAAAATAGTCGTAACAAATGGCGAAAATTATCTCAAGCCATTTTGCTTTGATATAAACGACGATAGAATTGAATCAAAGCTTTGGCGAGAAATAGAAAAACGTACAAATCACAATATGATAAAATGTGGACAGAAGGAAAATTCATCACCCAATACATGTAATGATTCCTAAAGCTTACAATCGAATCGTGACAGATGATAATATTTATATGATAAAGAACTCAAATGCACTTGAAGTTTCTATTCGATTTCTTTTGATAATCATACATTAGATCATTTTAAAACATCGATTGGACTTTGCTCTCTTATATATTAATTAATTTCGCGGTCTGATAATGTTGAAATTCCTCATCAGAGAAAGCATGTAGCACGATAAAGTCCAAGTAAATACTAAACAAATTCCAATCATTATTATTGCCATAATGACAGCAAATAAAAGTGAGCAAAAAACTGTTGCTCCAATAGAGAGTACACTAACTGCAACAGAATTACATCATCAATAATTAACAAGAACTACTAAAACTTCGCCAGATATTCATTAGTGATTACTTACCAAGAACAACGATGAAACCACTGAATGCAAATGCAACATTGATAACTACGAATATGATGAATAAAAGTATTGGAAATAATAATATAGCTAATATGCTAATAAAAATAGTCAATAGAATTGGATGTGACTTCAAATACTTTATCACTTGGTCCACATTCTCATACAATTTATTGTCTATCATAAATTTATTTACATTATGTTTTATTCGTGTATCTGAAAATTATAATAAATTAAAATTAAATTGATTTTTTACATGTAGGATATTTAATAAATATATAAATACTCGCATTTTTTTTTAATTGTGGTGATGATATCATTTTTTATACTGTTTTTAGAGCTGTCCGGCTTGACTGATGACGAAGTATTTTTCTAGTTAAACGTTCAATTATTAATTTTATTGTTCCCAAAATTTAAGATGATACAAATAAATATTCCTACCGTTTCTGTCATCGTTCTCAGAAAAAATATATTACAAATTATCTGTAATAACAATCTAAATCTGCACACGATTTGCAATGATGATTAATTATTTTGTTAATTAATGATTTAATTTTATAAATACACACAGAATTACATTTATAATTCACCTGATATCTGACTTTAACAAACAACGACGAGCAATAATTGTTGTTAAAAGCGAATCATATCTCCACCAGATGTCGTAATGTCAATACGCAGCTAAATTCTATTTTCTAACCTCAAAATTGAATAATAACAGAGGGGGGTAGTTTCGTAATCATTACTGGAGGATTTTGTTTCACGAGTGAGTGTTTTGTCGTTATAAAAAAATAATATGGCAAATTTTATACGATTCGGTTGGATCCGAGGAGTAAATAATAATTTAATAAAATCAATATCGACAAAGTCACCAAAATTACCGGTGCCATTTTCAATAGCAAGATGTGTCAACACTTCAGCAAAGCCACCACAAGCAAATACTGGCACAACTACACCAACTATCGTCAATCCAATCACTACTGACACTCAAGCAATAACAGAAACTGATAAATCTGAAAATTGGATCAGTTATGGTATGAATGAAGAGAACAAATGGTGGGATAGATTTTCAATGCATTCAACAATTTTCATGGGTTGGTCAGTTTGCATTATATTTGGCAGTACACTTTTTGCCTACATGCCGGATTTAAGAGATCGCGAATGGACAACAAGAGAAGCTTATCTTCAACTGCGATACAGAGAAGAAAATGGATTGCCATTAGTTGATCCCAATTTAATTGATCCAGCCAAAATAACACTACCCACTGATGAAGAGCTTGGCGATACGGAAATTATCATTTAAATTATTGTCTTGAGATTGTGCTCACTTCTGATATAGTGATATTTAAGTAAACTATAGATTGACGGCATAACAGTGGAATCTGTGTCAAGTTCAATAAATCATTTTTTTTTTGTTCATTTATTATATCATTGTTTTATTAAAGCTAAAAATAAAATAAAAAATATAAAATAGGAAGGTGAAGGATTGTAAATACTAATGAATATTCTGCCATACAGATTTTATTGATTATACAAATTGATAATTTTTTTTTTCCACCAAGCGCCCTTGGAAAATAGAGTTAAATGCATCTATCGATATTAATTCCACGTAAATTATATTTCAACAATCCTCTTTTACGTGTCATTTGCTCTTTTTATGATAAAAAAAAAATACCCATTTAATTTATCACGTTTATTGCAAAGAAATAAAAATTTGAATACTCTTCATATATACACCGAATACGAAAGAAATCTCGCTTCAAGCAGATGGAAAATAAAATATATAAAATTAGTGTTAAATACAGACGTTACACGCATTCATAACTTATTGAGTACGGTTATAAAACGTATTCGTCTGATAGAAACCATTATTCCTTAAAATTAATCATGATTATGGGGCTGTTGGGGATGTAGTTTGAGAAATATTGGTAGCACCAGCTAATTGATTTTGATCCAATAAAGGCGGATAATACGGTGAATTTTGAGGTAAACTTGCGCTTACAGTTATGGGTGGCATTCCTGGTAGCGTAATTGGTGTTGTAACTATATGAGGCTGAGATAAATTCGTTGGCAGAGGTGTGGGAGCGGTAGTTGAAGGATTGAAACTTTGTTGAAGGTTCGTTGAGGTGATAGGAATAGATGTATCAATAAGAAATGGTTGGACTGGTGGTGCAGTTGGCATTCCCGGTATGCTTGGAATATTATGATGTTGCAGTTGATCATAACCTAAAATAAATGAAAATTATAAATTTATTTTTCTCCAATAATGTAACAAAAAACAAATGAAACTTACTCGGAGGATAATTACTGTTGGGCTGTGAAAATAAATGAGCTGCAGAATTAGTTTCTTGACTCGTATTATCAGCGACAACTGGTTGAGTTGATTGTAATGCCGATATTGATGATGCTGTTGAGGGTATCATAGGAACAGATGAAACAACTGTTGGATCTGTATGCTTGGGAGCTTCAGATACAGTTGTGATATAACTTGGTGGAATTGAAAAACCCGGTGGTACAGTTGTAATAATTTGGTTATTTGTAATTTGATAATTAACGGGCGATGTTTGAGCTGCGATAGGTGTTTTCGTGCTTGTTGGCTGAAATATTTAATTAACAATTCAATTAATTAACCAGTCAAATAATACAATATTATAAACACTACCATTGAAATGAAAATTAAACCTGATATGGATTTTGATGAACTGGCTTTGTCTCAGGTAAATTTCGTATTGGTATTCGATGTAAATATCCATAACCAATACCACAACCAAGACTTCCTTCACCACCCCATTTGGAGCAAGGTGTTATGGTTACTTCTCTGCAAGAGTCCTCGTTAGTATTATAAACGTATAATTTTAATGGTCGAGATTCGTGTGCTTCAATTTGTGTGAATAAATCTTCACTACCATGAAGCGGTGAATCAGTGCTAACAATATAATCTGTGAAGGATCTAAGTCCAGCAAGTTCTGCTGGTGATGATGGATGAACCTCTAATACATGCCAAACATTTTCATTAGCACTTTCAAATGAGCAAAAACGTATACTGACACCCAGTAATCCATTACCACCCCATGTCATACTTGGTACTATTATTGTATTTCTGACAGATTGAGTTTTTCTACTGTAAACCGTTACTTGAAGGACTTTATCAATATTTGACTTTAATATATCCTTTAGTGTATCATTATCTTGATCCAATCTTACATTCCCAATTGATACTATAAAATCAAAGAATGCTTCAAGACCAGCTTTTTGTCCAGGTGATCCATCCTGTACTCTTAAAACATGATAACCCTCAGTACCACCACCAGGTACTTCAATACTGTGTGAGGATCCCATAATTGTCGTTTATGAATAAACCAATTAAGGCACTGTGACTAAAGTTTGCATTAATGAAAGAAAAATTTTTGTTTTTATAGTTTGATCAATGTCTTTGATATATATGTAATAATCTACATAACAAAATTACGTGGCACTGATAAAATTACACGGTTAACTTCATGATGACGTTACGTAGTCAGAAGTTCTAACAGTATAATGTAAGAAAGATAGCGATATGATATATATTTAGTAAATGAGCGGAATGAAAATGGACACGTAAAAAATATTTCATATTCCTTATTCAGTTATTATAATAAAATATATCGAGTGTCGGTAATGTAGTCATTGAGGTTATGTATTAAAATTGATGGATAAGAAGCTTTCTATTTTGACCACTAGGGTGACGCTCTAAAAGTATAGTGTGAACTGCAAATTTCCTGCTGGATTGCCTGGGATCTCTCTTTTTCTTCGAATGAGCTTTCGTGTCTGTCGTTGCGATAAATAAAATTTAAATCGCAGGTAATCTAATATTTTATAACTAATCGAAAGTGATTTATATGTGATATTGATAGGAAAGAATATTGTTTATAAGTATTGAATAATATTTTTTGTGTTTAATTTTATTTTATAATTAATTTATCCATGTGTTGAAAAGTGATAAGTGAGGTTATGACGATTCATTCCTGACGTTTTATGCATTTGCTTTTATTATTTGAAAAAAAAATTGTGAAATGAGTCATTTACTTTTGAAATCAGTCAATCGAATCAATTAATTAATCATAGCATTCAATTTTATTAATAGTATTATAATTTGTTAATTTTTGTGTTTCATTGTTTTTAATTGTTGGTTATGTTTTCTTATTTTCAGCCATGGTTCGTATGAATGTGCTCAGTGATGCTTTAAAAAGTATTAACAATGCTGAAAAGCGAGGCAAGAGGCAAGTGCTTCTTCGGCCCTGCTCAAAAGTTATCGTCAAATTCTTGACTGTTATGATGAAACATGGTAAAGTTATTTTGTTCATACAAACTATATTGTACTACGCTTTATGAAAGCTATTTAATTAATTTATTCTTCTATATTATTGTTACAGGATACATTGGAGAATTCGAAATTGTTGATGATCATCGTAGTGGCAAAGTTGTTGTAAATCTTTCTGGAAGATTAAACAAATGCGGTGTTATCTCACCAAGATTTGATGTACCAATCACAGATATTGAAAAGTGGACGAATAATCTCTTGCCCTCTCGGCAGTTTGGGTAAATTAATTATTTCTTTTTTTTTTTTTAAATTATTTAAGTATCAAACTAATCTCAGTACTTAATTTTTGTATTTATTTTCTATTCTATAGATACGTTGTATTGACAACTAGTGGAGGTATCATGGATCATGAAGAGGCGAGAAGAAAACATCTAGGAGGAAAAATTCTTGGATTTTTCTTCTAATTTTTAATTTATAAATAAATAAAAATCCTTGTATCAGTCGTACGTAACATCAATAAACGTTGATACAAATGCCTTTGACTATTATTCAACTATTTTTCTTTATATTTTTGTTTCACCTTTATCATGTCGAATAAAAAAAAAAGTTGGTATCTAATTAATTGTATGACCATGATGAACTTTAAAAATTTTCAATTAAATTAATAAACCCTTGAGTATATCAAAGAAAATATTAATATAGTCTATTTTTAATAAAGATTTCTGTAATTCCTCATTTTCTTCGATTTAGAAACAAAAAATTTTCATTATGCTGGTTTAACCAGAAAATGGACGAAGCCAATTTAAATATTTATTAACCATCTTATAAACATAACCTATTCATATATCAATCTACGTGATCATGGCGTCAATTTTAAATTTCTTTTTGATATTAAAAAAACAATCTAAATGCTAATTAAAATTTTTTTTTACAATATATATAAGCTGAATCTATAGAATAATTCAGATTGATTAAAAAATTTCATTTTTGTTTCTATTGTTTTCTATAAATTTCATTCTAGCCGATACCTTCTAATAATATTTTTGAATCTCCCGCGATGATCACGTGATGCATTACTCGTGTTGTTTATTTGTAGATAATGCGCATGCGTTCATCAGTTAAAACCAACATGCCGGATGCCGCATGCGATTAACAGTTAAATAAATAGTTCAAACGAAAACGTGACTGCTCTCGCATTTAAATTATAATTAATGGAGGTTTGCCGAATTATTTATTAAAATCATAAGAAATATACATATTAAATAGTGTCGCCAATATTTTCACACTTCCTTTCAAAACAACACAAAAGGAAATGGCGCAAAGTAAAATATTTTCGAAAAATCGTGCTTTAGGTTATGTTAGCAATCACATACCGCTAATAACACGTTACATTCAAAGGAGAAAAGAAAATTTGATAGTAACCTGCGTTGGTAGAGCCTTTCACACCTACGGTTGCAGTCATTTTACACTTTTAAGTGTATCAGGAAGTCATCCTGGTGATATTACGTGTTTATCAGGCGATGCTTATCATGTCTACACAGCAAGCGAATGTAATATCTATGCTTGGCGTCGAGGAACAGAATTGAAACATACATATTCAGGACACACATCACCAGTACATTTGATACTTCCATTTGGACCTCATTTATTATCTGTTGATGAATGTAGTTCACTGATAGTATGGGACATTAAGTCTCAAGAATTAATTTTAGAAATTAATTTCAATAATAGTAATTTTAAAATAACAACTATGTTGCATCCCAGCACATATTTAAATAAAATATTGTTGGGAAGTGAACAAGGACAATTACAATTATGGAATATAAAAACTTCAAAAATGATTCACACATTTGCTGGATGGGGCCGAGCAATAACTGCAATGGAGCAGGCTCCAGCTATAGATGTTATAGCTATTGGATTATCTGATGGAGTTATTAAACTTCATAATTTAAAAATGGACTTGACAATTTTTGAATTAGTTCAAGATTGGGGATTAGTAACGTCTATAACATTTAGAAGTGATGGCAATCCCATTATGGCTACTGGAACTACACAAGGCCATATTGTATTTTGGAATCTTGAAGAGAGAAAAGTTGAGAGTCAACTTTTACATGGACATTTTGGCGCAGTGGCAGGCATTAAATGTTTGCCAAATGAGCCATTAATTGTTTCTTCATCACCTGACAATTCATTAAAACTTTGGATATTTGATTTAGCTGATGGTGGCGCGAGATTGTTGAGAATTAGAGAGGGACATTCAGAACCACCATCATTCATTCGGTTTTATGGCGAAGATGGTAATAATATTTTGAGTGCAAGTGGCGATTCGTCACTCAGAATATTTTCAACAATAACTGAAACATTTAATAAAAGTTTGGGTAGAGCGTCGTTCCATCGAAAATCCTCGAAGAAAAAAGGAAAAATGATTAATGATAATTTAATAATGCCACCGATAACTGAATTTGCTTGTGAGAAAACACGAGAAAAAGAATGGGATAATGTAGCAGCGATGCATTTAGGTTTAGGTGTTGTTACAACGTGGTCTTATGATAAACTAAAAATGGGCGAGCACAAAATTTTACCTGGTAGATTTGTAAAAAATGTAAATGCTAATTCATCATGTTTATGTATAACTCAATGTGGTAATTTCATTGTCATTGGATATAATACTGGACATGTGGATCGTTTTAATATTCAATCGGGTCAACACCGAGCTACTTATGGTGGTGAGGAGAAAGCACATGATGGTCCTGTTAGAGGTGTGACTGTTGATCCATTAAATCAAACAGTTGTAACAGCCGGCCGCGATGCTAAAGTTAAATTTTGGCCATTCAAACCTGGCAAATGTAATTATCAATAGCAAAAATTATAAATATTATATTTACTAGCTTGATATGATGATAATTTTGTTAATTTATTTTACAGCAACGGTACCGAAGACAATTTTAACGCTGAGTGAATCAGTAAAATGGTTACGATCCCATCGAGAAAGCGCATTGATTAGTTTGGCATTAGATGACTTTAGTATTATACTAATTGACTTGGATACTAGACGATTGGTTCGTCATTTTCACGGCCACACAGGTCATTTAACTGATGCTACATTTAATCCAGATGCCAGATGGTTGGTGACTGCATCTATGGATTGTACAATAAGAACATGGGACATTCCTTCTGCTCAACCTGTTGATATATTTAAAGTAAGACATACTTAATTATTAAACTGTTGAATTCAATTCAAATTTATTATGATGATTAAATATTATATTATAATAATGATATCTTTATTTTTTAGGTATCAGAAGCCTGTGTATCACTTACATTTTCACCGACTGGAGAATTTCTCGCAACAGCGCATGTTTGTAATTTGGGAATTCATTTATGGTTTAATCGTACGTTATTTACGCATGTGTCATTGAAAGCTTTGCCATCTGAATATTCGATACCGCTTGTCACTCTTCCTGGATCGTCCGTAGAACAAAATGATAATATTGAGACAGTTGAAGTTGATAATGATGTAGAAGAAGATGAAGATGAAAAATACGCATCACCTGACCAACTTGCTGATGATTTAATTACAATGTCGTCATTGGCAAATTCAAGATGGCAGAATTTACTTAATATTGATATTATTAAAAAGAGAAATAAACCGAAGGAACCGCCAAAAGCACCTGAGGCTGCGCCATTTTTTTTGCCGACAATTCCAGCTTTAGATATTCAATTTGACTTGTCGGGTGTTGAAAAACCAGAGGAAAATAGTAAATTATTGATGCCACAAAATTTTAGTCAACTGACTTCTTTTGGTAAATTATTACAAGCAACTATTGAAACGGACAATTATACTGAGGCTATTAATAGGTTAACATCACTTGGTCCTAGTTCTATTGATATTGAAATACAATCGTTGTCAATGGATCCGACACATTCTCTAGAAATAATGTTACAATTTATGAAAATGATTAAATTTATGATGGAATGTAATCAAAATTTTGAATTGTCACAAGCGTATTTGGCAGTATTTTTAAAAGTTCATGGAGAAATAATACAAAAAGAAAAAAAATTATGGAAGTATCTATCCAAATTACAAAATATACAATTAAATAAGTGGAGTATATTGCGGGAAAAATTATTCTATAATTTAAGTGTTGTTCAACACTTGAAAAAAATGTAAAATAAATAATTTTGAATGTAAATATAAGATCTTGTATATATTGTTGAAAAATGTTTTATTTGTATACAAAAAAATACTAATTACTGTTTCATATAAGTAATATTTAGGTTTAACATCAACATTTAACACTATTCCTTACAAACAAAAAAATTTTGTAACTGATCTTTAATTGGCTGTTCAAGAATTAAATCATCAATATATTCTTTGAATGCAATAATAATTCGATAAATACTTCTTCTATTCGCTGCTCTCAATGATGTCAACATTTGCCTGATATCTTTATCATCATGATATGGCTTTCTACTTAACATATTCATTTTATGTAATTTTTCAAGTGATTGTTTCAATAAAACTAGTGCATCAATTATTCCTGGCAAATCTTTTTGCACAATGCCGTAAGGATCCTCCGTTAATGATGCCACAGCTAATGAAGAGAGTCCATCAACAGCCCAAATCACTGGTTGACCATTGTTTAACAAATGATTTATCTTGGCGTCATATTGTGTGCCAAAAAAGTAAAAAATTATTGGTTTAGACAGCAAATAATTAATGAAATTTCGTCGTGTTGTTTTAATAAATTCCATAATATATTTTCCACTGATAAATGATTGCGGATTAGTTGGATTGTTTGATGCTGCTGGCACTGGTGGTGGTACTGGTGATGCCAAATTGCGCATATGATATACATACGGATGTTCAGAATGATAATTAATTGTTTCAATTGGTGATTTTTTCATCGTTTGTTTACAGCAACATACAATATCAATTTCCTTTGCGAATTCATTTATCAATTCTAAGCTCTTTACAATAATGCAATTCCAATTGTACGGATGACCACCAGGTTGGCTTAGTGTAAATAAATTTGATCGTCTAGATTTTTCCTTTTGTGCTAATGTAACGAGATCTAAATATCCCAAGTATTGAATAATTGGCACTTTCTTCATTGCCAAAGCCTCTGATAATGTAATTATTGGTTGAGACGTATTATATACACCTTGACCAATGGCAAATGGCATCCATTCAGTTAAATAAACTTGAAATAGCAAAAACATACTATTCATTGTTAAAGCAAATAATGTTGCATAAAGCCATAAATGGAATATCAATGATATATTAAGTAATTTGGTCATTTGATCCAGTGGTTCATTATCCACATTGATGAACAGCATCGATGCGACGATTCCTCTTATGTATGATCCAATAAAATAATATACTATTAAATAATAAAGACATGGCCAAATGGCGCCAATCATTGAAACAGGCAATACTAAACCAATTCCTCGACTAATTTGCGTGAATTTTGTTTGCGGAATTATTGGAAATTGTAGACGTTGTATACCAAATATGTTTGTCTTGATGAAATAATGGATACCTGTCCATAATCCACCAATTATTAAGAATAAATATTCTTCAACGAGACACGTTCCATAAATTGTTGTACAATTTATTGTTAATGAATTGTATTCGTCACCTTTAAGTGATAAATGTAACCATACTAATACAATTCCAATGGTGAGATACAATGTACCTACCATAAAATTATGCGGTGTAAATAAATTGTAGAACATGGCAAATCTTGTTTCAGCATAGGGTGGTTTGTTGAGATAATTTTTGCTACAAATTATTCCTTGAAGAACAATAACCGTTGCGAGTACTGTGAAATAGCACCACATACGAAAGCATGTTATAATTTCTAAAGTATCTTCAATCCATGATAGTGGTGATGTGATATTCAGATTTGTGATTAGTACAACGCAACTCATAAAAATTATTTGAACAAGTATACTGGATGCAACGGCCATGAGCATACGTTGAAATAATAATTCTTTGCATCCTCGATGTGTTATTTCTGACATTTTATCATTGAATATAATATTTTTCACTTATATAAATTTATTTGACGTTCACGCCGGGTACATACAACAATGCACACACAATTCACCATACTCGCCAATCATTCATAACCTCACTTTTTTCTTCACATATATCGGCATGCAATATGGCGCCAAAATGAATTGAATCAAGTTTTCGTTTGAAAAATTAATTATTACAACTTTATATCTATAGCTACACTACAATTTTCATACTGAAGCTGTTTGCTTCATACTTCATAAAGGATTTGTTTGAAGCACCGCACAAACTGCGTTTTCAAGGTTAGAATTTTCATAATTAAAAATGGAAAATAACACATTTACACGAGTTTTCGAGTTGGAGACTGTAAATAAACAATTAACATTATATCAGCAACAAGTTGGCGAAGTAAATTGTGTAGTATGGGATGCAGCATTGGTTTTAGCAAAATATTTGGATACTTTATGTGACAGTAGTCGATATGGAATCGATTGGCTTCGAGGTAAAAAAATTTTGGAACTTGGTGCTGGTATAGGTTGTGTTGGAATGACTGCAGCTTGTCTTGGGTACGATAATTTTCCTCTTTCATTTACATTTTCAGTCGATATCGATAATTATAAGTAATAAAATGATTAACTAATTAATTAATTAATGAAACGATTCAATAATTTATTTCAGAGGTAAGGTGATAATGACTGATTTAAAATGTGCTTTTCCAATATTGGAGAAGAATATTTTATTAAATAAAAATCAATGGCGAGATAGTGAAGGAACAGCTGAATCAAAAATTCTTGAATGGGGAAATATTATTGATTTTGATTATCAACCAGATATTATTCTTTTAGCTGATTGTGTATATTACAAAGAGGTGAGAAAAAGGCTATGAATAATTTGATTATTTTGATAAGTATTTACATTTTGTAATAAAATTGTTAAATTTTCAGTCAATCCAACCATTGATAGAGACTTTAGAATACTTTTGTGAAAATAATAGAAGTACTTATGCTATTTTATCTCAAGAACAACGAGATACTCCTGGACAAATACCAGTATGGAAAGAATTTTTAAATGAATTAAGTAAAAAATTTGAGCTTGAGTACGTTCCACAATCAGAACAACACCCAATTTATTCTAGTAAAGATATTTTTTTAATAAAATTAAATATCATTTAATTGTTACGTACATAAATCAATAAATTCCATTAACCTAAAAAATGATCTAAGTAGTTACAATTGAAAATGAAAAGAAAACATAAATCTAATTATATTTTGTTTGCAACACTTACAAAAAAAAAAAATAATAAATATTTATCAGTACACTTTTTTATATACTGCTGGAAATAATTATATTTCAAAATTAAAATTTCTTATTGAATTTGCTGCAATTGCTCTTCAAGCTCTGCAAATTTCAATTGTAAAGACCGTTCTCGCTCAGTTTGTTTTTTAACATCAACAATTAATTGATTTATACGACGTGGAATTGCTGCTTGTTCTTGTTTTTCTAAAAATTGGAACGTGGATAATTGTAATTGTGCTTGTTCAATTTCTTCACGTAAATCATGCAATTGTTTTGTTAAAACTTGGGCGCGTGTTTGATAACCACCAGTGAGAATTTTTAATTTCTTTTCCATTCTCGCTGCGCGTTTTGCTTCACCTGTCATATGTACACGATTTTCATCTAATTTAATTTTAGCTGCTTCAATTCGATCTTTTTTTGCTGCTAAACTAGCTCTTGTATATCGTGATTGAATCTCCAAATATAATATTTGCGACAAACATTCTTCCCATACTGTTGAATAAGCATCTAAACTTAATTCACCATGTGCCATACCATCACGTACAACTTCCATTTCATCAATTAACAATTGTTTTGCCGTATCTATTTCATCTTTTTCAAAATTTTCGTATGGATTCTGATCAAGATATGATTGCGCTTGAGATAAAACAGTTGTGCCACGTTTATTATTTGGCAAGATAGAATTTTGTAAAGTATCATATTGCAACATAGTAATCATTTCTCGTTTAATTAATTCCTCGGCACGTTGAAAATCAGTTAATGGAGCATCCATCGATGTACGTAATACATTAATATTAACTTCTAATGGACGTGGAAGATCGCGTTGAATAACTTGCGATCGGCGTTCTAATTCGCGTTTTTTTTGTTTTAAAATTTCCTGTTGTTTACGTGCATCAATATCAGCCTGATCCTCAATCATATTTGAAACAGTTTCATCTACATCATCATCATTAGTTTCGTTCTCCGGAATGACAATTTGATAATCATTTTTCGCTGCTGGTAACGCACGAAAACCTGCGTTTATTTGTTTTTTGGCTTGCTTACGTAACGCAGATGTTTCTGAAATATCTAGGCCATCATCGGGGATAATATTTAATTTATCGCGAATGGGAGTTGGCGCCAATGTTCCATTTTGCATTCGAACGGAGCCAGGTGTATTAAATGTATTCAAAGGTGTTCCATCACTCCGCTGGGATCGGAATGGTGTAGCCAGGACTGTATTAGGAGTCGTTATGGCATTGGCCGATGGAACGACACTATTAAAATCTGCATTTGATAATGGAGTGTTCAATCCTCCTTTCAATGGCGTATCTACGTGTGTTAGAGCCATGGCATTTTGTGCTTCTTGAAGAATTCGATCAGTTACTGCTGGAGTTCGTGGTGTCGCTGCAACATTAGGTGTCAATGAATAATCAGCCAACAAACTATCTGAAGCAGTAATTCCACTTTCGCTGGCAATTTCTCTGCCTATTTCTGAAGCACGGCCAAGCTTAACAACTTGATGTAACTCTTGATCTGATATTTGTGGCTCTGGTAATACTAATTTACTTCGTTTCTTTAATGGTTCTTCATTATTCAACATTCCCATTGGTATATCATTTTCTTTTTTTTGCTTTAATTTTTGTTTATCTTTCCTTCGTTCAATTTCTTCTTTATCTGTTCGTAATTCGCCGTCTAAATGTTGTTGCCGAATACGTGAAAAGTCTGCAGCAAGTGGATCAACATGTTCAGTTGATGTATCGTAAAAGCCATGAGCTGGTCGTTTTTCAAATGGAATTTCAGTATTGTAATTCACGCCACGTTTACGTTTATTTTTTTGTGAAACAGTTATACCAGCAGCTCTTAATTCACGACGTTTTTGTAGTGCAGCTAATCTTCGAGCTTCCTCCAATTGTTTTTCTCGTGCTTTACGTTTAGCTTTTTTGCCTTGCGTATTGGCAAGTCTCGCACGCGCTTCTGATAACATTTCTAATTCATCTTCGTCCATATCTTTTGGATCGGGTCTCGCTGGTTTTGTTTCAGGATTCGGATCAATTTCACCAGGTTTTAATTTCCTGGGATCATCAACTCCATCCTCACCTTCTTCTTTTTTCTGAGCCTGGTCCAATAGATACTCATAACGCTCCAAACATTGAGCAGCAGTACGACCAATAATTGGAGCGATTGTTCGCCATTGAGTTGGCATGAGTTTTGCTAAATGCAAAAGTTTTTCATCTTCTTCGCGGCTCCATTCTGTTTTTTTGATGCTTGGATCCAGCCATTCAAACCACCGGGCCTTGCATTGTTTGGCGGATTTACGATGAAGTAGAGATGCAATTCTACTCCACTGATTTTTTCCATACTTCATCACCGCCGCTTTGAGGATTTCATCCTAAAATGAGGGAAAAACATTAATTTTATTTTAATTCCATATTTTTCGTGAATATATTATCGATGTTAATATTTTTTTTAGAGGTTAGAACACTAATATCTTACCTCCGTGTTACGCCAAACGCCGCCTTTTATCATAATACGCGGCATCTTGATTAATTTATTTTATTTTCAGCTAAATAAAATATTTATTAATTAAAATAAACACGTAATTTTATTATATTATGTTATTATTTGTTTGATAACGTTTGTAATAAGTTTATAATATAATTGCACTTCTATATTCATATGACACTGCAATGCCGAAATCAGTGAACACTGAAAGTGTAGTAAACTGTGAAATGTTATGAACTGAAATAATGGAATTGTGTGAATCATTATTAGAACGTAAGATGGCGCATCGATCACAAACGTCAGATTTACGAAACTTTCTCTTCAGTACATATTTATCCAAAAAAATTTCTGTGAATAAATTCAATCAAAGAATAAAATTAATCTTTTTAATTTATTTACATCGATAGATTATTGAAATCTTTGCTGAAATAATTTTGAAACAATTCTATTTATGCGTATTTGAATACATATTTTAAATTAAAACATTCGAAAAAAGTTGACAAATTCTGACATCAGGGTGCGAGACTTTCGTACAAAATCACTCAACTATTGGTTTACATTTTAACCAATGACGTTGCCTAAACAAATATCAACTACCATAAAACCCAACATAAAAACAGTATAATTCCATAAACAAGCAATACAAAAATGCATAAAAATCAATTAACTAATATAAATGAATTGATATATAACAATATAATTCAATTAATAACCAAAAAATATTCAAACACACATAACCTCATTAACAAACAGTGCTGAATTTGATTCACGTAGTTACAAAAGTGGGTGTTACTCTGTCACTGGTAGTAAAATTGGCACTGGGTAGCAGACAGAATACAGATTGGTGGAATAATAATCTAAACGTTGCTTGGTTGAACCCACCGGTGTACTGTCGGTGTCGTGAACAATTTATTCATTGTATTATTTCGTAGTAAAGAAATGCGTAAGTAAAACTCACAAAATAATCTTTGCATTAACCTCAAAAGTACCAACGAATTTTTTTTTGATTATTAAATAATTCTCAGTATCTTGGATCTTTCTTCTCTTACTTACTAATCTCAACGATCGATACCAGTGACCGTTGGTTGGAGAATCCGACGATATATTCCACACATATATACACCCATATACTCATACATATATCCAAATGTCACATTACATAGGGGCGTTATCAATTATTATATTATATTCCAAATTTATAAATGTTTCAATAAATTTTTATCAAGTTTAATTATAGGCAACTGTTAAGTATCAATTCTCATCTACTCATATTATTACATGTCTATTATTACGTATATTTAATTTATTAAAAGCATTGATTGAGTTATTTTTAGTGCATATTGTACTTAATTGTACGTAGTTTATTATAAATGTATTAATAATATTAATTATTGTATGCAGACAATGGATTAAGTATTAATTTATTGCTTTAAATAATTTTATTTTGTAATTTTTGTATTGAATAGTAAATTTAATTTATGATTTTTATTCATGTTTCATAATGATATTTATTGTTTTCTTATTTAAATACTCCATTTGGATTTCAGAGTAATCATCAAGTAATTAGCATCCTCCGACAAAATGATTGGAGGTTTGTTTGTCTATAATCATAAAGGTGAGGTACTCATCTCACGTGTGTACCGTGATGATATCGGTAGAAATGCAGTTGATGCATTTCGAGTTAATGTTATACATGCACGACAACAAGTGCGTTCACCTGTTACCAATATTGCTCGAACATCATTCTTTCATATTAAACGAGCTAATATTTGGCTGGCAGCTGTAACTAAACAAAATGTTAATGCTGCGATGGTGTTTGAATTTTTATTGAAAATTAATGATGTTATGCAATCGTATTTTGGCAAAATTTCTGAGGAAAATATCAAGAATAATTTCGTTCTTATTTACGAATTACTCGATGGTAAGTGAAAGAAAGAAAAAAATGAATTAACAAATAATTATCAATAATTTTTATTGTGAATTGTATTTTTATTTTAGAAATTTTGGACTTTGGATATCCACAAAATTGCGATACTGGTGTATTAAAGACATTTATCACTCAACAAGGTGTTAAATCTGCTACAAAAGAGGAGCAAGCACAAATAACATCGCAAGTAACTGGACAAATAGGATGGCGTCGTGAAGGAATAAAATATCGTCGCAATGAGCTATTTCTTGATGTATTGGAATATGTTAATTTGTTGATGAGCCCACAGGGTCAGGTATTGAGTGCTCATGTTGCAGGAAAGGTAAAAGAATGAATCTCAAAGAATAGTAAGAAATAATAATAAATAATAAGTAATTCATTTATATAAATTATTTTTGCAGGTGGTAATGAAATCATATCTCTCTGGAATGCCTGAATGTAAATTTGGCATTAATGATAAAATTGTAATGGAAGCACGTGGTGTAAAATGCGGAACTAATGCATTAGGTGGTGATGATCCAACTGGTGCACGATCAGGAAAACCTGTTGTTGTTATTGACGATTGTCAATTTCATCAATGTGTAAAGCTATCGAAATTTGAAACTGAACATTCCATTAGTTTCATACCACCGGATGGTGAATTTGAATTAATGAGGTTAATTTCCCCGCTTTACATATATTATTCACATAAATTTATCATTGAGAAAAATAATTTAATATTATATTTATTAATTAATTTATGTATAGATATCGCACAACAAAAGATATATCACTGCCATTTCGATTGATTCCACTTGTGCGCGAGGTTGGTCGCACAAAAATGGAGGTAAAAGCCGTTCTTAAATCGAATTTTAAACCGTCATTGTTGGGCCAAAAAATTGAGGTACGTGTACCAACGCCATTAAACACAGCTGGCGTTCAATTAATTTGCTTAAAAGGAAAAGCTAAGTATAAAGCATCGGAGAATGCAATTGTATGGAAGATAAAACGTATGGCCGGTATGAAGGAGACTCAATTATCAGCAGAAATTGATTTATTGGAAACTGATACGAAGAAAAAATGGACTAGACCACCTATATCCATGAATTTCGAGGTACCATTTGCGCCATCAGGCTTTAAAGTACGGTATTTAAAAGTATTTGAATCCAAACTCAATTATTCTGATCATGATGTCATCAAGTGGGTGAGATATATTGGTAGAAGTGGTCTCTATGAGACACGATGCTAATATAATTATTCAAATGAATGAGATCATTGAGAAGAAATGAAGTATGACAAGAGTTTATGTTCACAATCGAAAAATACTAAATGAATTAATTGCTATGATAGCGCTAAAATGTTTTGCGTACATGACAGATAAATTCCAATCAGTTGAAAGAATAAGTGATTAAACAATACGTATATATATATATATATATATAAATTTATAACTTGATTCCAAAGAGTGACCCATCGATTATGAGACAGATGCGCAGAGTTTTTTTTTCAATATCAGCTTGAATAGAAAATTAAAAAAAAAAAAATGGTAATAATCGTAAATATTTCTGAATAGATGATCGAAATCAATGGAATCATCCATGTCTCTTTGGTGTCAGTGTTAATATTATATATAAATAATAAAGTAAAAATGTTTCATGGATCCAGTGGTGCGTATATAATTTTTGCAACAACGAAAAAAAATAAATAAAAATTATTCGTTGTTGTAAAAAACAAATAATAAATTATAGATATCATTGCGTGTTATCTCTGATGTTAATATTCATTATATAATAATTGGTAGGGTGAAATTGTGGCGATGATTGATTTTATTTAGTGGGCTATTAATTTTATCTGTATGCTTAACGTTATAAGAATCTCGAAATACATGTGTAAATGAGGAAAATAATTTGTCATTACAATTTTATGAACAATGGGATAATATATATTATCTATACCCATAATTGTTGATTTTTTTTAGTGTAATATTTTAATACTATTTCGAAAATAGTGTGCTTTTATGAGAGGTGGGGAAATATTGAAAAATAATTACACAGAAGAGTAATGTTCAAAATTAATTCATTAAAAATTTTCGCATAGTTGATACTTAAATCAATTAATTTAATAATGGTATAATTATTTACTATGCGTATAATTATTGTGTGAGCATATTTGGTGATTCATTTCCAAATGTTATTAACAAATTGGCGGTGATGATATATATATATTTTTTTTTTTTCAATTATTTGCGATTGAGGTATAAAGTAAAAATTACGAAATCGATATTATTAATTAATTAATATGGTTGCTCTCATGTATTTATATATTTTTTTTTTCATTCTACTTAATATCTTCCAATTAATTCGCCGAATATTTCGTTGAAAATTAATTGCATGTGCGTTTATGTCTGCTGTGTAATGTGTTATTGTCAGTTTCCTTCTGACTCCACGCTCAGTTTTTTAACATTCATTAAAACTTTTTTCTTGCCTTATTTAATTTTATGTAACACTTTTCGATATAGCAAAGGTTTAATGGCACATATAAATATTAAAGTGATGGATACTTCGTTTGAATATGTAATGAAAATTAAAAAAAAAAAAAAAACAAGAAGAAATAGAACATTAAAAAAAGGGAAAAAATAAAAGAAATATATTTCATAAAAAAATTATCGAACATAATGAGCGTAATATTCGATAAGATTTAATTAATTATGAATATGCGGCAGTCTTGAAAAATGTTTGTGACCCGCAATTTATCTATCGTTCACTGTACGAGTCAGTCATTGGAGTTCTAGAACTTACTTTTAACTTAATTAATTAATTTATCAATCAGATGCTGATCAATAATTTTAATAAAGCGACCAATTATTGCTCCTTACTTTAATCATTACTCAATTATAGATAAAAAAAAAAATCCTTTAGCATCTTGAGTATTTTCGTTTTTGTTGCGGGAACTAAAGTAGGACAGAAAATTAATTTTTTTTTCATTCGATACAGGAATTAATTTTTCATCTCGTCATAAACTTTGAAAACAATTTTTTTTCTCGTTTTTATCGAAACCTTAACACATCTTAGATATGGTTTACATCATTTAATACATTAGTATACGGGTAAATTTGTCTATTCATCTATGAATTAATTTTCGCTGACGTACACATCGTGCTCTATAATTAAAAATTCACACATACGTGCAGTATTTACAGTCGTACCGAATAAGAGTACTCTCTCAATTTTAATTTATTATTTTCATTGTTCTTACCATTGATTTTACCATTTGCACTTATGAATATTTTCATTGCCATAAGAGAAATTCTTCAAACTTTCTGATTTTTTTTTTATTGCAGTGAAATGCATTTTCAATTATTGATATCAATTGTTGAAGAACTAGGACATAAATATGACAATGAGACTGTACGTTTTTCTTTCCAATCTCCATATTCATTGAAAAATATGTATAAAAAAAAAAAAAATAATAATTAGATTTTAGATTAAATTCCAATGAAATATCTTTGAATAATTTTTTTTTAATTCAATTGACAATGCAGATTGGTAATAAAAAAGAGAATTCTTCTGATACTGAAACATAAAGGTTACAGTATTATCAATAAATTAATTTTAATATATATATTTGGTCCCAAAATAATTAAAACGAATCATCAATAAATCAATTGATGAAAAATTAAATTGACCCATTTAAATAATTGACAACAACCAGAGAGATAATAATTGTTCCAATATTATAGCCAATAATTTAAACAAAAAAAAAAAAAACAATAATATTTTTACGTATAAACGATTGTCTCTTTAAATTGATTTATTTTCATTTTATTTTATTTTTTTCTCTTTTCTTCAATTTTGATTTAACACACTTTTTTATCTTCTTTTTTTTTTTTTTTCATTCCCTACTTATTGCAATGTCGACTAAAGAGAATGATGGCTGTGCTTCCTGGCTAGCTGTTTGGTGTGCACCATCACCGGATACACGTTCGTGAGATCTTTATTATTTATGCATGCTATAATTTTAAAAATTTTTATTATCATTTCCCGGTTATTTTAATTATTATTATCCAACGTCCCAGACGATGTTTCTTGGGCAGTTGATTTGTTGGAAGTAAGAGCTTATTAGTTAAGTTAGTAAATGGAATAATGAACCACTGGTCTTTGCATATTAAGGAACATTAATTTATTTACTTTATATATTGTTCTTTTATTTTATTTTCTTATACTGCTATTGTATAATTTTACAATGATGAAATAATAGCAAAGACCAGTAGTTTTATTTATTTGTTTCTCTTTCACCGCATTAAATATAAATAAACGACTCATATATTTACATTTATGAACAAGGTTTTACAAGCCGAGATATAACACTAGCGTCGACGTTATTATTTTTACGAACAATTTCCGAGGGATATATATGTACATTTATATCCTATATACGTATATTACTATGTATTATATACATATATTTTTCGACTCATTTGTGTAGGATCGATTGGATTGTTTGCGCGCGTCCAACGCTGACGTCAATCCCGGCGTAACAATTCGAAGCGCAGCTTCGAAGAAAACAGCGTTATATCACATGATTCCTGACTAAAAAAATTCTACATTTATTTTTTTACTTTTGTCATTGCTCACAATTTTTTTTTTTCCTTCGGCACATTGTCTTTATTCTTTTTTCAATTTTTTCTAGCTGCACTTGCACACACGTTTCTCCTTTTTTCTTAATTTTATTGTTTATTTTTTTTTATTTTTTTATTTTTTTGTAAACAGTTTATTATTTCATTGAACTTGGTCAGTATCTATGTAGTCTTTTGACACACGATTTATAATTCTAAACGTATCGTTTGTCAATCTAAAATTAATTTCTTTTTTTTTTATTTAATTATCGGTCGGTCGTATTCGTTTCATTATTTTTTTACACATCGATAAATTGTTTAATATAATTATTAGATCTTGTTTATATATATATTTTTTTTTTTTTTTCATTAGTGTCGGTGTGTTTTTTGTTATTGTTTTATTGTTTATCCGATACGATGTATTATACCCATCATCGTAATTGTAATTATACCACTTATGGCTCGACATTTTTTCTCAAAAATTGTAATCGCGAATAATCTCGATAAAAAAAATTATATATATTAAATATATTAATTAATTTTTTTTTCTTTATTGTCCGTTGTTGAAAGATATTTCTCAAACAATATGTAATAGTATTTAGATATTTTTTTTTTCATCTAGTCACGAGAATAAAAATTTAGTGGCTGTGCCAGTTGTCGCCATCGAGAAAATTCGCGATTAATAAACAAAAAAAAAAAATATAAATCTTTGTTCATTCTCTGTAACACAACCTGAATGTCTATTTATTTTAGTACAATAATAAATAATATTCATTAATATAAATAAATACAAATAACATTCTCTCATAAAATAAAAAAACTAAGCAAAAAGTCAAGCCATATTAATATAATCCATGAGGAATATTGTGATGAATAATATTTAGAGTGTGATGATGATGATGATGAGAAAAATTATGTCTTATTACATACAATATCTAATAATAATTCGAGCACAAAAATTTTCGGGCTCACTTTAATTAAAATTAATAGCTGCCTTAATAAGAATTCAGCGCGCGTCACAATAAAATTGCAACGAGTTCTGCGCGCAACGTGTATATAAGGGTGGGTTTTTTCACACTCGTTCAATTGTCATGTAAATTGGCAATATATAATAATGATAAACACCCACATAATTCAATGAACGCCACACAAATATTCATGATCAAAAGAACATTCACGGCAGTGATTTAATTTAATTTATTAAATTTGCGCATTGAGGCAACATTAAATTTACCATAAAATTACCAATAAACCAACCAACGAACGAGTGTAATATTAATTGAATGTAGTTTAGGTCACACAGTAGTGACACGATCCACCTCAACGTAACGCACAGAACAATCGCTTTGTCAGCAAATCACTTCTTTGCCATCAATTATTGCTGTTTCTGATGAAATACTCTTTAGTCGATGTTGTGATATTGAACGATTTGTTTTTCGTCGAAACACACGCCATGAAACAAAGCAAATTGATCCAATAACAGTGACAATAACAATAGCGCCAACAGCTAAATGTAATGGTGGCAATCTCAATAGCATTGAACAATGGGTCAAAGCTTCATCGTAACCAGACGGACAATGAGAAGTCCCATCACACCACAGTGAAGCGTTTATACAAGCATTTAATTCAGGACAACGTTGCTCGCAATCACGTGGCATCTTTAAGCCCTCTGTCAAAGCGGTGATTGATGGTCTAGTTAAAGCAATATAAAATCAATTAGTAATATTGTATTTATTTATTTTTTTTTATTTTGTTCAATCTTATTTGTTAATTAATTAGTTGAAATACAATACCTTCGAGTTAATTCCAGCCATGTGACGGTATAAGTATCCATTTCGTTCATGATAAATTCAACGGCAATTGTTCTTGTTGGATCGAAACCCGGTGCCAATACCATTGATTTGTAATTGGCAGACCAGCCTTCACTGAACACTTCTACCGTGTGATGTTTGAAATCAATTGACGGCTTCGGACACACGGAAACATTAACTTTACCACCAGTGTGAATGACAATTCTATTTGTTGTCAGGCAATTGGAATTATTTTTCATAACTATTCCATAAGTTTTTACATATAGATATTGCCGTGGTCCTGGATCAATTAACCATGGATGATTCTTGCAATTTTTCTGAAAATTAAAAAAAGAAAACGAAAAAAAAAAATTTTTAATTTAAAAAGTAAAATTTAATTCAATTTTTTTTTTTGTATTTTATTATTGAATATAAAGTAAACCTCGCTTTCATCGATGGTGACAGACTCGTACTGTATCATTCCTGATGGTCCTCTCACTCGTCTATTCTGCAGGCACGGTACAGCCTTCATAAAGTCCCAGACACCCTCAAAGAAGAGGTTATTGTAGTCGTCAAGTGCATTCATCGAGTATACAGTGAAATGTACCTCAACAATATTGGACAACGACTTGATGTTGATGGGTAGCGATCGATTTGAGCAGAGACAGTCGCGTTGTACTGGCGAGGCATTAGACCATGGCAGCTCAAAAACCTGATACAATACAAAAATAGACAGATGGAATATTTCAATAAAGGCAATGTGGAATTCAAGGTATTGACATGGTTCCAAATATCAATAATCCACACATCATTTTTCTCATGGCTTACATATTGGCATATTAATTCTATATTTATTTATTTTTATTCTTTTCAGATAAAGCTCTCACGGTTGTTGGTTTTATTTATTATCCTTGGACGAATGCAAATTTTTCATTAACAAATGGTACTTGTAAAACTATTTGAGTTACGTCAATTGAGTAAATGAGTCTTTTAGTAAAAAGGGGAATGATCGATTGTTGAATTGGCTCTCTGAAATTGCAGTTGGCTCCCGGCAGTGTTTCAAACTCCAATCATGAGTTTGAGTTCAGCCACCGGGAATAATGAAGACACGTTGTTACTTTGTTAAATGTTAGTATAGAATTTTAATGTATGTGGAACATGCAATATTGCTTGAGTTCTAGAGACGATTGGGGGAGAATATTATAAAGGTTCGTTGCACATCTAGGTTGGATAGTGTATATTATTTCTCATAATATTGATTCGATTGCAATTGTTTTTTTATTAATAAATATAATTATAATTTAATGTTGATTATTATTTTTTTTTTAAATTGCTGTTTTTATTTTTTTTATTTTAGGATTATTGCTGATATGTCGATGAGAATGATAATGTGAATAAATAATTTGAATGTGGAATTAAAAAAAAAAAATTACCTTGAGTGAAAAATTGCTGGAACCAACGCAAAGTAAACGATTATAATCAACACTGGAAACGCTTCGACACGTACGATTTCCATTTAGGAGCTTATTAAATCTGAGCTTAACAACTTCATCTTGCTCACCCTCAAATCGATAAACGCATCTATAATTAATTTAATTATCCATAACAAACATATAAAAAATTATTTTCATATTTATTTTGCATTTTATTCAATTAATGAAAATAATTAATAAACTCACGTTAAATTTTTCGATCCACCTCGACCGTACAGAAAAATATTTCTTGGCGATCGAAAATATCGATCAGAATATTGATCACGATTTCTGCTGTAAAATATTCTCGAACATGGTCCATTGCCATAAGCATCACCGTCTTGATGAAGATCCACAAATTCATAGAGTGCACGAAAGTTTACGGGCCTTGAAATTAAAGAGAAGAAAAATTCAATTCAAATGAAAAAGTAAAAAAATGAAACGATTAAAGAAATATAAAAAAAAAAAAATTCGAGTTAAAAAAAATATACAGAAACGTGTTGGTGAAAGCACACGAGCTTAGTGTAGTAGTATTGCTGAGCTTGCTGGCCCATAAACCATCCGAGAACTAATGCCGGATTATATTGTTGGTCTCCAACAAGATGGAGAGAGAGAGAAAAAAAAAATTCAACTAAGTGCAAACCGATCATTTATCTATTTGTAAAATATCGAATCATTTTATTTTTTCCTCATTATTTTTCGTACTGTTACTACTACTACTGTTATTATTATTGTATAGATATTGGATTAGTGAGTTGAAAAATGTGAATTAAAGACTTGCCTTAGTGCTGTTGATTCGACCATTCGTATTTCAATTGTTAAACTGCTGCCAGAAGAAATGAAACCTTCACCAAGTGAACATGGTCGACTGGTATTTTGTAAAATAGCATGATCGCAAGTTTTTGGTACTTTATCTTTGCAATATCTTGCTAGAAGCGTTGTATTACTTGCTGGACGTGCACCTACTGTTGTTATAGAGTGTCCAGTTCTCTCCATATACCTCAATCGTTCTTTTTCACTGAAAATAAAATATAAAAAAGAAAAATTTTATTGTGAGTTAATTACGATTATTATTAATTATTTATTTGATTAATAATATTTCATTTAATTTATGCAACAAATATAAATAATAAACGAAATAAAAAGTGTTGAATGAACTAATTTATATTCGAATTTTCTTTATATTTATTTATTTATTTATTTATTTATTTTTTATTTATTTAAGATGGATGGAGATAAATGAATTATTCACCATGATATATCGTTGCATTCAGATAATGGCATCATATCACCATCCCATACAAAAAGCGTTGTGCTGCAATCGTCATCATTTGTCGTTGGATTTATTCCAACGTGAAATTTCAGAACTGAAAGCCACACACGAAATTGTGATTGTTGTGGTTTGGGCGCGGGTTTTCTCCAAACAGTGCCAGGACGTGTTTCAGGAAATTTTGGAAGTGGTCGAGGTGGTGTGGGACTCGGCATGATAGGTCCTGCTCCACGCAGATGATACAAACAAGTAGTATTTCTAGGTAATGTATGTCTTGGTGATGCGAGAACTCCACCGGTGTTGCCTTTGAGCCAAAATTCACAGCGTTTATTCTTGGCATACGTTGGTGAGTCTGCATCAACAAACTTCACCTGATGCAATAAATAAACAAACAAAATAAATTATAAAACAGTATAAAAAATATTTATTATTTACATAACGAAAAAAAATTTAATAATCAAAATAATCAAAATAATTTTATTTAATTGATTGGAAAATATTAAAAAAATAAATATTTAATTCATTCATTTGAAATTGAATAAATTAAATAAATATTCTGTCATATTAAAATATTTAATTACATAATTATTTAAATTATAATAAAATATTTAATTATAATTATTTTTTTGTAGTTTTAAAATTTTTTTCTTATTGGATATATTAATTTATTTTTTATTCGAACCTGAATTTCCAATTGGAATCCATGAAGTGAATGAGGTGGCGTTGGATGAAGAAAAGTTCCATATGGTGAAGTAGTAAATTCGACAAGAATTTCAGCGCCACTACTTGTCGCTTCAGGTACTGGTTCACCGCCACCACAAAACTTAAGTATAACTGGATCACGAGTGGTATAACCATCGTATACAGTCACGTAATCTTGAACAATGTCGCAATCTTGCCAAAGACGTAGTTCACGTGGTGGTGGCTCAGCTTGACTAGCTGGTCGTGCGCGAACAGCAATTAATTGTCCTCTTGGTTGTCTCACTGTTATAAGCGCATGTTTGCCTGGTGGAATTTCGTGTTGGCGAACCTGTGGAAAATTAACAGTCTCATTGTTACATCGGATTGTAACTTATTTTTCATTTTGTATCTATGTAGGAACAATTCAAGTTGATTTAATCTCATGGGAATTTCTGTATGTTTATAGTGTCTTGTCTCTTTCAATAAATTTAATTAACAACTGAAGTTTAAGTTCATATAGCATTTAATTATATGATATTTCTCTCTGGAGATTATTGAGTTCACTTTGGGCTAGGTAAATAGTGCTTCAGGGTGGATGAAAATATAAAAGAAGAGATAGATGAAATTATTTACTTCAAGAGATTCTTAAAAATGAAACAAAAAAAATTTTTTTTGTTGTATTTTATATTATACATATATCAATTCGATAATTCGGTATGAATTTTTTATAATAATGGTAACAATAAATATTTTGAATAAATATTTTTCTGAATATTTGAATAATCAAATTATATAAATAAAAAAATTTATTTATTTATTTTGGCAAAAAAAAATTTTTTTTGTTCTATTTTATATTATACAAATATCAATTCGATAATTCGGTATGAATTTTTTATAATAATGGTAACAATAAATATTTTGAATAAATATTTTTCTGAATATTTAAATAATTAAATTATATAAATAAAAAAATTTATTTATTTATTTTGGCAAAAAAAATATTTTTTTTTGTTATATTTTATATTGTAAAAATATCAATTCGATAATCTGGTATGAATTTTAAATAAATATTTTTCTAAATATTTGAATAATCAAATTATCTAAATAAAAAAATTAATTAATTTATTTTACCAAAAAAAAATTTTTTTTTATTATATTTTATATTGTAAAATCATCAAATCGATAACTCGTTATGAATTTTTCCTAATAACTTCAACATTGAATATTTTTCTAAACATTTGAATAATCAAATTATCTAAATAAAAAAATAAATTAATTTATTTTCCCAAAAAAAAAAAATTTTTCTTATTATATTTTATATCATAAAAATATCAATTCGATAATTCGGTATGAATTTTTCATAATAACGCCAACAATAAATATTAAAAACAAACATTTTCCTAAATATTTAAATAATCAAATTATCAAAATAAAAAAAAAAAATTAATTAATTAATTTTTCTCACACATTCCACTTTGCCCCACGTTCTTTTATATATTTTATTTCAACTCTTTAAACTTCAACTCTTTGCTCAATTACCCAGCATTAATTATCCAAGTGTCTATTTAATAACGTTAACTAAAGATTGAATGGAAACAAATGAAATTGTCACGAATAACAATTTTACTTTGTGATTAAACTTCAGTGATTCAACTAATTATTCACGACACAATTATCATTCTGCTGTGTTGTGTATCACTGCATTGTGAAAAGATAGACACTGAGTAAATTCGTGTCCTACTTACCGCGTAATAGCAAGTGAGATTGCGCGGGTAAAGGCCGGGAAAATTTGGCGACTGCAATCTACATTTCTTCCTATCGCAGTCGCTGAATATTCTCGAGCAGTATGTACCCGAAATTAGGTCCCCAAGGTATTGTAGCTCGGGCGTTGGCTTCGTTGGTTGTGTCTCCTTCACAATTTGCACTGGCATTGCCATTGTTACATTGGAATATTCCGTTGATATATCCAACAATGTCATTGGTGCTTGGGTAACTTGAGTCATCCCTATAAAAAAAGAGATAAATGAAATTATTTACTTCAAGGGATTCTTAAAAATGAAACAAAAAAATTTTTATTATACAAATATCAATTCGATAATTGGGTATGAATTTTTTATAATAATGGTAACACTAAATATTTTGAATAAATATTTTTCTGAATATTTAAATAATTAAATTATATAAATAAAAAAATTTATTTATTTATTTTGGCAAAAAAAAATTTTTTTTGTTGTATTTTATATTATACAAATATCAATTCGATAATTGGGTATGAATTTTTTATAATAATGGTAACAATAAATATTTTGAATAAATATTTTTCTGAATATTTAAATAATTAAATTATATAAATAAAAAAATTTATTTATTTATTTTGGCAAAAAAAAATTTTTGTTGTTGTATTTTATATTATACAAATATCAATTCGATAATTGGGTATGAATTTTTTATAATAATGGTAACAATAAATATTTTGAATAAATATTTTTCTGAATATTTAAATAATTAAATTATATAAATAAAAAAATTTATTTATTTATTTTGGCAAAAAAATAATTTGTCAATAAAAAAAAAAATAAATAAAAGAAATAAAATATAAAAATATCATAGTAAAATAAAATTAAATAAAATACTTTACCAACAAATGGATTTCCATAACGAACAACTGCATCAGATTTTCGTATCATTTTATAAGCCATACGAAAATCAAAGTTGAAACCAGTTTGATCTTGACTTAATCTTAATAATCTTAATGATATTGTAACTGTTGGAGTTTCGCTGTAATAAATTGCTGGACCCCATGATGTACCACACCAAAGTCCACCAACATCGGGTCGTTGAGCTTCCGATATCTGCAATGATCCATCCGGACATCCCTCTGCGGTGAAGGACACGAATTTACCAAGGGTGAAGCTGTCGAAGGTTAACTGAAGCATGAAACAAAATTTATGTTACATAAAACATTTAATACTTTCAAAACCCGATAAAATTTCATATAGCTTATATTTTTTTCCATTCTCTCTATATTTCCTCTTTTCAATTCATTCTATCCCAGGACGTTTAAGAGATAATAAAAAATTTTTCACTGAATCAATACCCTTCAAGTATTGGCTCTGTGATATAAAATTTCATAAATTGCATCGGGCAGATATATAAATTTTCTGATGATGACAACGATTTTTAATCGACATTCCAACGCATCATACGAATGTTGACAAAACAATTCCACTCTAGTAGAACAAATGAATAACAACGAAAAATAAAAAAACTAATAATAAAATTCAAAAACAAGAAAAAAAAAAAATTAATTTTCTCTTGAGAATATTTCATCATCACTTTTAAACTTTTACCATTGCTTTAATAATTATTAAAAAATTCCAACAAACTGTCCTGTCATACATACATATCCCTCACTGTATTTTAGTTGAAATTTCAATTACCTGAACGATGTCACCAAGCTCGCCACCGGGTGCGTTGAATGTGAGCTTACAAAAGTACGGAACTTTATCCTCTTTTGGACGATGCAATTCCAAATAATATGTCTTTCCAGTATCTCCATAATACGTTTTATTACAAGCTGTATAACATAAAATAACCATACACAATTAATTTCATTCCGGTATTTTATAATAATAAACAAATAATTTAATTAATAAATTAATTATTGTCATGGGTGTATAAAAAGAATTGAATAACATTTGTTGGCTTCACAATTGCATGCATCGACTCGACGACCCATTGTATGGCTTCAAGGGCTCATCATTATGGGATGTGTATATCCAACCACGAGGAAATTAAGGGAACGGTATATATACAACGATGGTTGTTTGATGCGACCCCAGGGATTGGTAGAGATGAAGTGAATAGTAGTATAAGGGTGAATAGTGATTTTGAGTCTACGTATATTGTACCTATCTATCTATATATACATATATATATATGTGGTTGATGTCAGTGGATTGAATGACAAGCCAACAATAGCCCAATGCTGTGCCAGCGAGTTGGCCATTCACATTGGCACAATATTGGCCCAACTACTGCTACGTTTGGCCCAATTTAATCGTTGCAATTGGAATCACGATAGTATTTTTTTTCTTTTATTTATCTTTGCTGGATATAATCGCTATTGATTGTGTGAATGATTGAGTAACGTGAATCCAATGGAAAAAAAATAAAGGAATTAGAAATGAAAATAAAAATAAATAAATAATTTCAATACGATACAAATTTTTTTTTCTTAAGGGAGTACCTAAGGTAATCGAATTAATGGATAGACATTGATGAAACTTCGCAGACTATTAGAAAAGGTTATAAA
>JAQQBS010000003.1:6397298-6410452 GCA_030347275.1 Microctonus aethiopoides | reverse complement strand
AAAAAAAAAAAAAAATGTTATTTAATATATAAAATAAAAGTGGTGAATATTTTTTTTTTCTTGGGGATAAAAATTCGTGAGTAATTTGTCGATTACTGGCTTCTGGCTGGTTTTTTTTATTTTCATGTAGGTATAGATGTAGAGTAATAAAGAATATGGATGTATAGAGAGTGAAGTTTTCTTTGGCAGACGGGTTTCTCTTACGAATAAGAGTAGCGACCGGGACTTTATAGTTACGTGCAGAGAATAGTTGAAAAAGGCTGTGGGAAAGTATATAAGAAACTGCAGAGAGCGCATCAGACTTCGACGCCATTTCACTTCCAGTGACTCAAACGTATTTCCTGCACGTTGTGACAGGAAAATTTTTTTTTTTTTTTCATTCGACTGGATAAAAATATTGCTGTATAGATAGATAAATATCTATGTGTGTACAGATGAATGGATTTTTTCTTTAACAATCAGTATATTTCCACACTTCAATTCATATTAAGGAGAATAAAAAAAAATTATTTATTTTACTCGGACGATTGATTTCAAACTGTTGTGTACAAATTGTTTGCATCTGTGTCTGACATTATATTGACTATTTTCCCTTATTTTCTACTGTTTCTATACTCGAGGAAATTTCAGTTTATACGACAACTGTTGAAAAAAAAAAAAGACAATTATAATAATTTCTTGTATTAAATTTTTAATTTATAATTAATGTTTAAAATTAATTATTCAATAATTAAAAGTGATAGTCATATTGCATTATTTTATTAATAATTATTATTATATTTATTAATATTATTATATTAATATATAAATAAATATTATTATAATAATTAAAATTATCCAATTGCACTGAGGAAAAAAAAAAAATTTTTAATTAAATATTATTTGTATTATTTATTTGATCTGATTTAATTTTTTTTTCAGTCTTATAAAAGTAAGCATCTTATGGTGTTATTATTAATTAAAACACCGGTGAAATTAAGCGAAAAAAAAAAAATTTATGATTGCCAGAAAATTAACTTAAAAAGTTTTAAGCTATTAAATATTTTGAAAGAATCATTAAACAAAATTGCTTCATCTTAGTATAAATTCTTTACTTCCACTAGTGTAAAGAATTCAAAATATCCACATGTATATTTTATTTTTAGGGTAAAACATTTAATTTGTTTGAGAAAGTGATAATTTTAGTTTTACATTTCATTATTATAAGAAAATGAGCGTCTTGTTTAAACTTACATCCCTCAAGCGTTGGTTTAATTATACGCAGTCTGTGCTTGTGGGTTGTTTCATACACATCTTATGCTCTAACAAACTGAAGTAAGCTCCAGCGTTATTTAGAAATTGAGAGATGAAAATACAGATTGTGAAGGAAGTATAGATAGGAAGCAAAGCGAATCGCATTAACCGCCTCGATGTTGTGATGAGTTTGGAGAATATTTAATAAATTAATATCTCTACTCCTCTATGAACTTGCATGTGTATATGATGAAAAGCATGTTTGCAAAATAATTATACACATGGTAAATAATAATTATTATAAATATAATATTATAAACTCAAAAAAAAAAAATATTTCTAATTTAAAATTAATATTTTCTCAATAATTATTTCTATTATTTTTTTTTTATTTCTATGTGCGAATGAGATTGATATCACGAATTTTTCACAATTTCACCAAATACTCCAAGCGATATTTCCTTTTTTCTTCGTCCTCTTATATAAATTTGGTACACGCGAACGTTGAGGGACAAAAAGGCGGATTGATATGTCGATTTTTTTTTTCTTTTTCAACCCTCATGTTTTATTGTGGCAATTTATCAGCTCGAAGGTGAAGGTGAAGTGAAGGGAGTAATAAATCGATTGATGGACGATAAATTATTGGGGATATAAAAATTTCATTTGATGAAATTATTATTAGTTTTTTTTTTATTTTATAAATTGTTTTAATACTTACGTGAACATGCGCGAATTTCATCAGTTCCATCACCGCAATCGTCCACTGCATTGCAAACTTTATTTAGCGTTATACATCGGCCATTTCCACATTGAAATTCACTTTGTCGACAGCAAAAAACTGTTGTCGCCGTGAACACGACAACGATGATAAACCAACGCATGTCTAAAATAAAAATAAATGGATAAAATAATTATTAATATTCATGTAAATATCATGTAGATGACATGTGAATATTATTCTGTATAATCATCACATACTCGAGACAACCCTTTGCGACAATATATCCCCTAAAGGGACAAAAGTTTGATTAATGTTCCACACATTTTAATTGACTTTGTCCACCACTTTATAAATACATAAAATAGAATAAAAAAAAATAAAATTTTAATTAAATAAATAATATTATACTCTCTTGATTTATTGAGAAGGGGCTTTTTATTATGAATATAAATACGTGTTTGGAGTAATATGATATAGAAAAGAACAAGTAATAGACGGTTGATTGAGCTAAAGAGAATAAAAAAAAATAAGGGAATGCAAAATTGCCAGGCAGGAAAAAATTTTAAATTAAAGTTCAAAGACAATTGGAAAGAATGCCTCATCATTGAGAGAATGAATCAAAAGAAATAAAGAGACTAAGTGTATTTGATGAAAGCCAGAAACCTTGTGCGAGTTAATTTAAGTAGATTTATAATCAAAAGAAAAGAAAAAGAGAATTATTTAGTTGGAAAAAAAAAAAATTAATAAAATAAAAATGTTCGAATGAAAGCCCATTGCTTTCAATTATCCATAAAACGTTTAGTTGTAAAAAAGTATATGAAAGGATAAATTGTGGTTGACAGGTCGATGGTGAGAAAGTGAGTTGAAAGGACCAAAGGGAATATGATAAATGGATTATCATAAAAGATGACAGATGAGAGAATTATTAATATTACAAGTTAATATTTAAAAACTTTTATGCGAATGTTGTGGGTTATGTAGCTAAGCTATTTTTTTTTTCTTATATTTTTTATCAACAACTTAACGTTGAAGGGAGTAACTATTTAAAATATTCCCTCTTTTTATATAGCTATAGAAAATTAATTAAGCTTTAACACATGAAAGGAAAAAAAAAATATATATAAAAGTAAAAAATATTATTGAAATATAAATTAAAATAAAATTATTTAAATGCTATTTAATTTATATACATATATACTTTGATATGTAATTGTGAATTATACATGTACATATGTCACTTCAAAATATACTTATTCTTATTGTTAATCGAACAATTGCATCAATGTTCAAGCTAATGGATTGCGGGTTCAATTTGGAAATACATTTTCGTATAGAAATGTTCACAAGTTCCAAGTTCGTAAACTCCAAATGTGTACATGGAACAAAAGGGTGCAATGTATATATATATAAAGTGTTGAGAGGACAGAGTATGTATAGGTAAAGATATATATTCCATGTTAAGTTTAGTCGTGCACATTGAAATTCAAATGATATTCAAATTATAGGACTGAACGATTCGTATTACATGCTACACTGGGCCAATGACAATACCACATTTTATTTTTGTATTTTATAATTTTTACACATACATATGTTGTTGATTTAACGTATTTACTACTTTATATTTTAGTATATATAAATATATATATCTTGGTGGGATGATCATAAATAATTTATAAATATAATAATGCGATAAACTGTATTTTAGGTCATGTGTTTTTTTTTTTATTTTATTTTTTTTCTTTACTTTTCTTCTGTTTTCCACCTAGTGATTTTCGTGACTGCCAACCGTATTTTTCTTCTCCTTGTTTAGGCTCAAGATGACGCTTTTTCAGGTCAGTGGAGATTCTACGGTGATTTACGACTCTCTCTCGACAAAGCTGAGAAAAAGCGATCGCGAATACAACATGTGTGTTCGTACACATATACATGTTAGCGGATGAATTCAAGGGGAGAAATATATTTGTTACTCTTCGTTTCCTTTTTTGCTAAAGAAAAAAAATATGAAGAAGAGTATAAAATAAAAAAAAAAAAAATAGAACTCTTTGAAATGTCTGTGTTCTATTATATCATTTAACTTATGTGTTCGTTGGAGTTATTATAAATTTATAAATCCCTATAGAGAACTGTGTGTAATACATATGAAAAAAAAAAAAATGTTATCTTGGGACGAGTAAATAAAGTGTAAATTTTCTCACGTAGTAGAAAATAGAAAATTCAATCGATTATTGATATAAAAAATTCTAGATTCTTGTCAAGTAAATTATTGATTACAGAATGAAAAATGTTTATAAATATATTATTTATCAGGCGTATGAATATTTTAATCAACAGGAGTCTAATTTATTTTTTTTATTTTTATACATACACGAAATCGTGAGAAAAATAAAATAAAAGAAAAATATTTTTCTCAAACTTTTTAAATGGTTAAAAGCCAACTTTCTCAGCAAGCATTACATACCATCCATGTATATACTTACTATATATATATATATATATATGTATAGACGTAATATTTTCTTCTGACAAGAGAGTCAACGGAATTTATTTCCTAGCCAAGTTTTTCAAGAGTCCGTTCGTACAGTTACGTGGTTTTGAAATGGTGGCGGAATATAAGAGAGAGAAATTTTGGTGGTGGGTGTATCTCACCACCCAATGAGCGAACTTTTGCATTACTCGAGTGCAATACAGACTGTGTATCAACGAGAGTCTGTGTATGCGTCAAAGAGAGCAAAAAATAGATAGAAAAAGTAAGAAACTAAATTAACTCACAAAGATTTATTCACCTAAAATAGTTGCAAAAGATGCTGAGAAAAAAATACCAACGAAATTATATTCACATATTTTTCAATTCCACAATATAATAATATATTTCCACCTCAATACATATATAAAAAAAAAAAAAAAAATACATATATGTATTAAGATATGTAAATTCTATTGATAAATTTCCTGTCGGATATAATAGCAATATTCCAATTTTCTATATTTCATTTAAAGATTTCTGTACATATTCGACATGACATATGACATTGAATAGTACATATACATATACACTATGTACCTATAACGATATTGAGTTTAGCGTGAAGATATTATACATTCTTTAATAAGAAATCTTTGATCCTTCGCCTGGAATATAAAAATAATTTACTGCAACATTAAAAAACCATATTAATATTTTATTAAATAATAATAGTAATTAATATTAATGATTAAAACATTTAAAAAAGGATAATAATAATGCCTGTTATTACTTAATAATATAAAATAAAAACAATTATAACAGTTGATATAACTATCAGATTAAATTATTCCAATTAATTTCAAAATTGACGCGATTGCAATGCGAACAATTATAAAATCTAGGTTAGCCATTTGACAATAGATTATATACATATGTATATATATATATACGTGTATATATGTATATTTATAATATAATAACAAGAGGGAGATAATTGAGCGTGAAATTCCAATGAACTGATGTGTGTGTCTATGTTTATGTATAGGGTGTCTATCAATGAACGAACGAACGAACGTTGTGGGTTCTGTTGTCGTGACTATGAATTGAATGACCTAATTTATACGATATCATCGGGTGCGCTCTCGATGGATAGATAACACCCCGGAAATTTGGCGCGTGTATAGTGATGTAGGAAGAGAATAGATAGAGAGACTATAGGGTGGAGAGGGTGTGTTGACCGACGACGCGCATATCATCATTCTCTCGCGCGACTCCATTGAACAAACTTGTTTGAAATACACGTATGACATATTTGTATGGATATATAGATGTGTGTGGGTATGTGTGTGTGTATTATTTACACATATGTTGATGACGAGTAAATAATAAAATTAAATAGAGGATGAAAAAAAATAAAAAAAATTTTTTATTTCGAATTTTTAAACTATTTTTTATAGTGGAAGAATATTAATTATTATTTTTTTGTTTGAATAGTTTTAATTTATTTAATATTTATTTTCAATGTTGTTTATTTATGGATTTATTTATACTGAAGGAAATAAATATTTATGTTAAATGAAATTAATTTATTTGATGTGATAAAATTTTGTTTCTTTTCATTTTTGAACAATTTTATTATCAAATATTTTTTATTTATTTATTTTATTTATTATATTAATTTTTGATATGCTATTTTTCTTTCTTAATAATTCAGTAACACTGTTGAGCACTTAATTTTATCATAAACTTAATTTACTATTGTATTTCAACGGTAAAGTAGATCAATTTACGTGAGAATTGTGCTTAATTGCAATGCGGTTATACATTATGTATGATATATTGTATGCATGTATATGATTTAAACTGATATAACTAATAGCCAAGGTGGCTGTTAATGCACACACGTCATGTAATTAAGATCAGATGTAATTATAAATTGATACGATTTGATAGTGAATGTATGATATAAATATCAACGAATAATATTAAATAAATTTCAAATAAAAAATGTTTAAATTTATATTTGAGGTGAAAAGGACAAAGTAAATAAATGCAGAATGATTGTTAGTGATTGATAACTCTTTTGGGAAAATACAGACCATTTCATTTCCCCAAGGCAACAAAAAAAAAAAAAATAAAATATAGAAAAGAATAAAAAGAATACTCTTTATTCTGATTTTATTCCAAGCCAACGACTCTCATGGGGCTCTTTCTTGCACTTTCTTCCTCTTATATATCTACTGTAGCACACAATTTCCTTATATTTCATTTCATTTTTTATTCCTCTTTCATTTTATCCATATTTTTCCACTCAATATTTCTCTCTTAATACTAAAATTCATCAAAATTCAATTTATTCCTCTTTAAACTTAAACTTTTTGCATCAAACCACTTCACGATTCACAAATAAAAAATATAATACACATTTTTGCAAAGTAGATTGCTAAAAATGATACTATACCATCGAACTATAAAGTTAGATAAAGCATCAAACGTGTCTTCTATTTTCCTTTATATATTTTAAACGTACTGTCGGATTGCAAAGTGCTTTTGTACCCCGAGAAATTTCTGGAATTCATCGTACTACTGCACCAAACGTGAGTATAATATAACCAAGAAGATAATTCAAAGAGCGAATGTATGCTAAGGAAGACAAGCTTGAAATTCTCCCAAGGGAACTTGAGATAATATTTTCAGAAAATTTACCAAGTTTCATACCAACAGATTTATAGGAAACATATATGGATTATATTATATGCCACGGGGATTTATAAAGGATAATGTTCTAATAAAGAACGACGATCGATTAATAAAACAGTGGGTGAAAGGATGAGAATCACCTTGGTATTGGACAAATTCAAAGGCTCTGGTTGCAGACTATCTATGAAACACCTGTTTTCGATCTACATTAGAATTATAGTCAATAGAGTATGGATAATCTGTCGATTTAGACACCAGTGCAGGTTCTAGTAAGTCTATACATGTATTAGCATTAAATACAAGTAGATATAATACATATATTCGTGAGGTTGGTTACTGATAGCAAGTCTTCTCTTTGATCCAAAGGCGTTCCATCGGTTTATTCAATTCATCTATATTGTAATTTCATTCATGCAATAACATCATTGGCTTGATAACCGAATTATTTCTCCCATGCGTTTGGAATAATGCTGTGGTAATATGCAATGTGTGTATTAGAAGGAAAATATTATGTGATAATTTATTGGAAGAAGAAATTTATGGGTAGCTATTAAATTATTTTCATTGCTTTAAATTAATTTTAATTGTTTCAGATAAATATTCGGTTTATTATGATAAATTTAATTGCTTCAACTCGTTTATTTTCTCAGTGTGATATAAATTAGTGTCATTTTTATAGAAGATGCAGATGACATTTTTCTTGTGTTAAATATGCAGACATTTTTTTTTTTTATAATTAATATTTTTAATTTAGTCTGATTTGTGACGTGGATGTATGAGATTTATTTTACTTATTCACGTTCAGACATGTCGAGACTTGTACAAGTTCTTTGATTAAAGTTTTATAAGTATGTTTTGAAATATTGATAGAATAATTGCACGAGATTTTTTTTTCTGCTTGATATGTTTTTTTTTTTTGTTTAAAATTAAATTTTTTATTTTATAATTTACTTGAAATATACATGATTGATGTCTAGAGTTGAAAGATGGAGTTGAGCTATTGGATATTGATTGCAACACAAGACACTCACCAGGTGTGCGCACTATATTCTTGGCTGCGGTTGTATACGCGACGATGAAATTGTTCTGTCAGCAAACGTGAGCTGCAACACAGCTGTAAAGTTATCACCTTTCAGATACGTTGGCTTATTAGATTTTCGAATCAAACGATCTATTTCAGACAGTATCTCTCATTGTTTTTCTCTGAAGGCATCTACTTTCTGACTTGGCTTTTTTTCTTCATTGTTTGTTTTATTTTTTTATTATTACATTGTAAATTGCATTGAAACCACCGTCATTAATTATGATCTGCATGAATTATTCGTGTTTCATTCTGTTCGTTCTCTACTTCTTTCCATATTATATATAAATTAATCATTTTTATTTATTAATCAACGTTAATATTTTTTTACGTGCTATAGTCTGTCAATAATGAAGTTGAAACAAACGAATAAATAAAATAAAAAAAGAAAATATTATTAGTTTAATAAATGAAAATTTATTTCATTATGTTTCTGACATTTCAAATATTTACTTGAATTTAATAATGAAAATTGAGTTTGTGTTTTATTTTTAATTTTATTTTTTATTTCTGATGATAACTTTTTCTTTTTACATTTTTCTGGAATGGAAGTGGTCAAGTTTTTGTTATTGTTTTTCACTGAGGAACTTTAGTATCTATTCTGGATAATGCAATAATTCTTCTGCGAAGTCCAAGTAAATTATCAAATATAAAAAAAAAAAACATTTTACATCGATTAAACAGATTTTTTATTCCATTAATTTTTATTCAAACTCATCAAACTAACGAGGGGGAAGTATAAACTACTGTCAGACAATTTCAGAGTTTGAGGTAAAAAGAAAGTGGATTCGATTGGAACATTTCCGTCAGCGCCAAAGTATTGAGGCACCAGACGAGCGAGAAAATTTGTCATGTTCCAACTTTGCTATTAAACTCCCCTCAAGCTCTTTCTTCTTTTTCTTCTTCTTATTTTCACAACTATATACAGAATTTTGTCATTCAACCTCTGAAATTTGAGCGGTTGGGGTAAATTAGTGCAGTTATCCGTTAATGGTCGAGTGAGAGAAAATGAGAAACTGAATAAAAACTAACTCGTAGATACGATTCACGTTCAAGAGCTTTTTTATTTTAATTGCTCAAGAAAAAAATACGAGTTTATCTTGAAAGAAAAAGAAATAGCTGACATATAAAAATTTGATAAACTCTATCTTAATATTCCCGCATCATCAATATTTATATTAATATCTTTATTAATAATTTTCTAAGATAAAATTTGTAATAAAACGCAGAAGCATAAAAATAAATGTTCAATCGACTGAAAATATATGACCCAAATTTTTCGAACAGATTAAACATATGTATATAAATCTTATGCTATATGTACATTCGTTTACGATTGTGTAATGGAATTGCAGCATCATATTCATTAGAATAAAAATTGAACAATTTCTCTTTGAGATCCATCGTTCGTCATCCGATTTTTCAATTTTATTTCATTCTCATGAGTTTTCTCATCGCAGACACTATATTTACTCTTGCCTCAATTTTCGTCCAACACGATCAATCGAACGACTGCCCTGGGCGTGATTGACTAGCAGAGTATATATACATAAAAAAAAAATAAACTTTTAACCCGTAAATATATTAGAGAATAATGAAAATTTAAAGAAATGAAAATAGCTACGAGCGATGAAGATTCAATAAACTCTTGTCAGATAAAAAAATTAAATTGTATTATTAAAAGAAAGTAACTAAATGCTAGGCTAGTGCTTTAATATGAGCTAGTAACAATGATATTTAATGATATTTTATTTAATGCTCAATTTAATAATATATTATAATATTAAAAACATAAAATTGTTATTTAGCTTTTCAAAAATGTATGTGTGATTACTTTGACGTCAATAAATAGTTAATTTTTTAATAGTTTTTTTCTTTTGAGGCAATAACAAAATGGTAGCCCATATTTGGTACTTTACTCTCCTCTATTTTATAAATATTATTGAGGATAAAATACATCAGGAGAAATAGATTAAAGTATTCGAGAGATTTATTTGTGAATTAAAGATGGAGAATATTAGAGCGATGGATCAGAGATGACTAGACGACTAATTTCAGAGTTTCCACAAACTCATTCATTCCAAAATGGCGTCGACGACAGCTGCCAAAGTTGGCTTTTGCGGAAAGGGCGACTTGGACATGTTTTTTTTTTTTTTCCTTCCTTTCTTTTAAGAGTCCGTATACATAGGCTATATTTTATTTTACATGTATATGTGTATACAGGGGAAAACTTTGTCTCGGTCATAGAGCACCGCTCGGTCCCAACGTCGCCATTGTCACACACATATACGCAATTTTACACTCCCACACGTAAAAGCTCACGGAAATATACTGAATTGGATTTTACTGAATGTAATAAATTGCATGGATTTACTCGAAGAATTTTACCAATGGTTTAAATATATGGTTTCACACTTTAGTTCTTTAGTTTTCACACTTTGGTGATAATTTATTATTTTTTTTTTTATTGTCTTTCTATCGGTTTCCATTGACTATTTTTTTTATTTTTCCGTTCATTGTATTTGCGCGTCTATGCCCGTTAGCACATCACAGGATAGGTATAGTATATACACTTAGACACATCATCCCTCACACTGACAAACTCACGAAAAAAAAATGAAAAAAAAAAACTTTCAACTACGTTTATTCTTTGGTGGTAAATGACGCGCGTCACCCGCCTGAGCGACAAGTGGCTTTTACAACTTCTCTGACGTATATAATTGTTTGATTCTTAAATGAGCATCGTTCAAAAATGTTAAAAGCTCCTATTCCTTTTAATTTATTCCCTCAGAAACCTAACGATATTGTATGAAATTATATTTTAATTTTTCCTCTTTTTTTTTTATACACAGAAAAAATATTTTGTCTTGAAATTTTTTTATAAAATTCGCATTAAAAATCATTCAAACAAATTTTTAGTAGATTTTTACAATGTATATCTACAATAAGGCATGTAATAAACAAATAAATAAATCATTTTAATATTATTTATAAATTACTTTGACAAGAAAAAAATAAAAAATATTTTTTTTTATTTTTATTAATTAAATATTTTTTCTAAAAGATTATTTTTAATTTTAAACATTTTGTACTTAATTCCACTTTTTTTTAAAATTTTATAAACACTTATATAAGTATATATGTATATAAATAATATTTTTTAATATACGCACGATATAAATGGGTGTATATACCAGAAATGTGGGCGAATATTGTGGGGTATGCAGTAATCGTGACATTTCTCACGTGTCACTGAATATACATGTATAGTTACAATATATATACATACGTCACGTGTTTGGTGGAGACAGATATATATGGGAAGGTGAATATTTCAACTCTCCCCCATCAGCATCAGCGACAAAAATATCGCTGGTAGCCGATGTATATTTTTCTCGTCATGTCCCAACACTGCAGTGTAAATAAAAAAAAATATAAAACGAAAAAATAAAAAAATAAAAAAAAATAAAAATGACTAAATAAATAAAAAAATTGTCGCACAATGATCAGTTTCAATTATTCTTCGTGCTATTTCTTCATCGCTACAATAAATATTATCACTGTAAACAAATTCAGAAAAAACCAAACAAATATTTCAACACTCTAAATAATAAAAAAAAAAATATAAATTCAATATTTTTTTTTGTTTTAATAATTAATTGATCATTTTAATTTTGAATATTAATTCCACTTTAATTTTTACACTCGATGAATGTATAAAATAAAAAATATGTAGATGTATACTTGTACAATTACTAAAACTTTTGGTGGTATTATTTAAATTTTGAGGGGACAAGTCTGTTCAATGAGAAAATGTCTAGGTAATACTTGATGGTAATTCGATGAGAGGTTAAAAGAGAAAGAGAAATCGGTGTGTGCGCGTGTGTGTAAAGATGAAAATGTGTTTGTGTAACACCTCCAAGAGGTTTCATTAATAATGCAGTAGTGGCCCCGAACGGTAACGCCGAGATTGAAACTAACGCTGCTCTTCAACATACCTGTATATACACCTATCCATCCATCCATCTATATACATATTATATGCTTATACATAATGCATACACATACATTCCATTGATTTATCCGAATCGACCGTTAATTCACGTTGAATATAATCACACAAATTGACAATTATTATTCACAATTTAATATCCATTAAATTTATTTCGTCACTATAGAAATCATTAAAATCTATGATATTCATTATCACTATATAAATAATTAAAATCTGTAATATTTATTATTACTATAAAAATCATTAAAATCTATAATATTTATTATTACTATTGAAATTGTTAAAATCTATAATATTTTTTATTACTATTGAAATCTTCAAAATCTATGATATTTACAATCACTAATGAAATTTTTAAAATTTATAATATTTATTATTACTATAGAAATAATTAAAATCTGTAATATTTATTATCACTATAAAAATCATTAAAATCTATAATATTTTTTATTACTATTGAAATTTTAAAAATCTATAATTTTTATTATCACTATTAAAATCATTAAAATCTATAATATTTAATATCACTATTAACATCATTTAAATCTATAATATTTTTTATTACTATTGAAATTTTAAAAATCTATAATATTTATTATTACTATTGAAATTTTCAAAATCTATAATATTTATTATCACTATTAAAATCATTAAAATCTATAATATTTATTATTACTATTGAAATTGTTAAAATCTATAATATTTTTTATTACTATTGAAATCTTTAAAATCTATAATATTTACAATCACTATTGAAATTTTTAAAATTTATAATATTTATTATTACTATGGAAATCATTAAAATCTATAATATTTATTATCACTATAAAAATCATTAAAATCTATAATATTTTTTATTACTATTGAAATCATTAAAATCTATAATATTTTTTATTACTATTGAAATTTTAAAAATCTATAATATTTATTATTACTA
>JAQQBS010000003.1:6371044-6394676 GCA_030347275.1 Microctonus aethiopoides | reverse complement strand
AAAGAAACGAAAAAATAAAATGAAAAAGTAAAAAAAGAGAAAAATTAGAAATAAAATAAAATACAAATGTATAAATAATTTAAATGATTTATTAATTAGTGTAATAGTAGAATATTTATATTTAATAGTTATTGCATATAAATATATCTCAAATATTTTCCATTTGATATAAACATTAAATTATAGATATTAATTGATCTCAATAAAAGAAACAAAATAAAAAAGTTAAAAAAAAGAAAAATTAGAAATAAAATAAAATATAAATATATAAATAAATTAAATGATTTATTTATTAGTGTAATAGTAGAATATTTATATTTAGTAGCTATTGCATAAATATATCTTAAATATTTTCCAACTGATACACATTAAATTATAGATATTAATTAATCATAATAAAAGAAACGAAAAAATAAAATGAAAAAGTAAAAAAAGAGAAAAATTAGAAATAAAATAAAATACAAATGTATAAATAAATTAAATGATTTATTTATTAGTGTAATAGTACAATATTGATATTCAATAGCTATTGTATATAAATATATCATAAATATTTCCCAACTGATATATATACAAATTAACTCTCGATATCAATTGATACGACCAATCTCTCGCAGCTGACAATAATATCCAAAGTGTCTCGTCGATTTTCGTCATTGCACCATTTGCAAAGGTGAACTACACATATACATCGTTCGACCTAGATATATACCTATATTTCATACTCATTCGCTCGATAGTTTACTTGATTACACGAGCTTTCATCGATACAGGCATCAAGAACGTCACCGAAGATATATCACGTTTGAATTTCTCGGATAACTTTTGCTCTTTCTCTCGTTTTACACTACATTCACTGCGAGTTAAACACGAATGATTCAAGCTCCTGGTATTAATTCGCCTCTGTAAGTAAAGCACACTCAAGAGAAATACAAAAATAAATAGCAATAGTTGAAAAAAAAAATTGTACTATGGCAAACAAAAAATTGCAAATAATTTTTTGACAATAATTGAAGATTAATTGGAAATTAAATATAAAAATGGTGGCAAATGTTCGTGAACCATCACCACACATATTTAAAGTGCAAGTTATATTTTTAATACATATACATACATGTATTTGCAGGTGGTGGTTGCATTTCCACTGGTCGTTCACCCGCTATCGATATTCCGATCAGTCTAACCCTCATAATTATTCATTGAAACCCGGGTGGAATTTTTTTATTTGTTCCCTTACTTTTTTTATTCAACAAAATCACAATCCCGCAGATAATACGTTTATATATAATTCAAATAAACTGATGATACTTTTATTTGAATACTTAAATATGCAATAAAAAAGTTGAAAAAAATTTTATTTCAAATTTTATTCATTCTCAACTTAAATTTTTATGCGTAATTATTATCTCATTACATTCCACTAGACATGTCACAATATAATAGAAAATAAAATATTAATATGCATAAACTCGTAAAATTATATTTATTAAAATATATTTTTTAATAAAAGAAAATTTGTATTTTTTTATATTTATTATTCAGGTTTTATTAAAATATAATTAAAGTTTCATGGTGAATGCTCTGAGATTACATTACGTCCAATTATTTTCAATAAGAAAAGCAATGATGAGAGGAAGAGGGAGAGAATAGACGACGAGTGAATAAGAATTGTGTGGATCATATCAAATTATGCAAGGAGATAAAATTGTGGAATTATACTTTGATGATCGTGTCAGGTTGACACAAAGTTGGATAGAGAATTTTGATAAAGCGCAGTGTATAAGTACAGAGAAGAGTGCATACGCAAGGAGGGAAGAAAGGGAAGAAGATATAGAATGATAGTATAAAAAGAGTGCATGAAGAATGTCGCAGAGTAGTGCAGGGTCCATGCGAGCGAACCGGCCCAGGGAATCAGCTCTCTCTTCCTCGTTTCACTTTATACTTTCTCGCTTGCTCGATCAATACCACCTCTATTCAACCCTCGAGTGTCTCTGTAAGCAACTCTTACACCAGTCTTTCAGTTATCCTAACCCTCATTGAAAGTATAAAATAAAAAATAAAAACAAATTAATAAAAATATAAAAATTGCATTAAATTTACGAAGAAATAAAAATATTTCAATTCTTCTTAATAATTATTTTTTTTTATTTCTTATAATAATCTAAAATTATTAATTAATTATTAATTATGCGATAATGTTGTCAGTGTTTGTCTCGAATTTTTTTTTATATGATTGCTATTTGATTATTTATTAAAAAGTTTCTTCACTGCAATCTGACATTTTCATCGGCTGAACGATAGTTGCGATACTGAATAAAGCTCGCGTGTAATATTTTTTTCTCTTTCCTGGAATAGTTTCTACTCACACTATTATATTCTAATACATATATACACTATTTTCCAGAGCAATGGATTATGAGAAAACTTTATCCACAAGCGATATACAGTTTGCACGAATTGCAACTGGCCAGAAATGGTTTTTTCATAGCTCTATTTCTCTAAAACTCGCTCGTTTTTCTCTCGCCATTTTTCTTTTTTTATTTTTTCGTTTAAATTCAAGTCAATGCAAGGCTCTTTGTACATATCCTTGACGATCTAAAGTGTTCTCTAACACTAATGCTACTTTTTTTCTATTGACCAATAACCCCAAGTTGCAACGTCCGCAAAAAGACTGAAAATATTTATAGATATAAAGTTGGAAAAAGTTTTCAAAGAATTATATGCACATATGTATTATAACATTCTTTTAAAATTTTTACTATGATAATAAAAGATAAATAAATTTATTTATAAAATAATTCTGTGTTCGTAGATTTATTTGAGCATGAAAATACTTTTTTTAAAATACGAAAATAAAAAAAAAGAAACAACGTTGAAACGTGAAAATACATGAAAGTCTTCATTCTGTCCAGTATATGCCACAAAGTAAAAGCAAACCCACATTTTTTCTCTGTATGAATACACACATGACAGTAACTCACTTTCAACAGAACAATATATAAAAATTTCGCTTTGACTTTTCGACATGTGTACTGCATCTTGCCAAACAAATTTCTCTCACCGACGAATAACTTTCATTTCACCAATACATAGTATTATATACCCACAACCTTTATATAAAATACAAAATATCAAGTTTAGGAAGTTTATATACACATAATCCTGTATATAACCCAAAAGTCTTACTCATCTTACTGTTGAAATCTTTAATATCCTCTGCAAAGTTTAAAAATCCAGCCCAAAAATGAAAAAAAAAAATGAATAAATAAAAAACTTTACAAGTGCAATTTTTATTTATTCATTGTCAAAAGTTTGTTCTCATCTCCGTCTTATTTATTCATCTATATATACATATATATAGGTATATTCTACTGTACTTTATATACATATAAATATCAATACATTGCGCATCAAACATTTTTCAATTTTACTTTGACATTATCTTCATACACAAAGATGTATCGTATATTCATGTAAATAAATATTACGCACCGTTGTATTTCCAATTTTCAAAAGAAATATTTTCTTGTATATATTTTTACACACACCCACATATATACAAAGATCGAAAAGATAAATATATACATACACAAAGCCATTTTTTTATTTATTATCCTCATTGTTATGTAGGGCAGGTTGAATAGAGTCAGCTTTGTCGCAGGGCTTTTACGTGCGAATTGAGGCAAAAATTGCAAAGGGGAATCAAGCGCCGCCGTTGTGCGGATGGGAAAGTGAGTGGAAAAAAAAAAAAACGAAGAAGGGTTCGCGGGGTTTAGTTATATATATATATATATTCCTACACATACGATGAGGTTTGCGCGGCGTCAGCGCTCGTTGTCATATTGTCTTTCTCTATAACTTTCTTGTTCTCTCTCTCTGTATTTCATTTCTCATTTTCTCTCGCGTGTGTAAAGGGTGAAATACGAAGTGGCAGAGTGAAAGAATATACATGTACACATGTTTATACATGAATAGGTGTACAGAGTTAATATTGCGTGTATACAGTCGAGAATTCAAAGAAGAAAATTCATGAAACATTGTACGCATTATTATTTTTGTTTTTTATTTATTTTTTTTTTTTCATGTGTTAATTAACGATAAATAATTACAGCAAGTGTAATTAGTACACAGAGAATTAAATAATTATTTATTATTGAATAAATTTTCTGTACATTCGCGTTGGTGAAATAATTTTTTTTTTTTTTTATTTATTTCAATTCTTAATATTCTTGTCTGTGCGTGTCTGTACTTGTCTCCGCTTCTCGTTATATCACATCGTTGAAGTGACATTGCTAACCATGTTTTACATTCATTTATACATACATGAACTGCATATAATATATATGTAAACGTGTATATGTATTTATAAATGTGTGTGTGTAACCTTTGGTGAGGGAAGCGAACGTGCATGAGCACGTATGAATTTACATAGAGCTCTGTGCTCTCGCGTATCCCACTTATCGGCGTTATCGGTGCTTGTGCACATGTAGAGTTTACCCAACCTACTCTCGAACTTTTCTATGGGCGTATGCGAAAAGCTCACGCTTTAAATGCGTACGTGATACAAATATATACAAGTTTATAAATTGTAACATAAAGAGTGAAACATAAAATATTTAACCATCTGATATAAAAATTATGTATTCTATCTTCGTAATTTGATTATTTTTTTTATTTTATTTTTCAACATTTATATACTTGACATATTTTATTGTATTGTATATAATATATTGAGTTAATATAAATTCTAGTCAGCAGGAAACGGAAATGGTTTTCATGGTAGTATAGATAAAATAACGAAATAGCAATGGGAAAAAGAAAATAAATAGAGCAAAACGTTGTAAAGAAAATGTTTGGGGAGTTGTATTGACTCTTGATATGGTAGTGAACAAAAGAGAAAGCACTAAAGTCAATTGTGAGTTTCTTATTGGACGAATCATCACCAACTTTTGCAAAACGTAATGTACCGTGTATTAGACAAGTAGTTAAACACTGCATATAAAATCGATAAAGCTTTTATGAAATTATATATGCAGAGATAAATTATTCTGTTTCATCAAGAGAATTAAATAGAACAATTAATTGTCATCATTTATCCTTACACAACATACAAAAATGTTTATTCAAGCTTTACAAAATTATTTATAATAATTAATACAATTAATAATCCTGTTCAAATATTTTCATTTTCTTTTTTTCCATTCTTTCTATCAGCCAAAGTATAATAAAGAAAAATGTATCCAATCAAATATTTTAAAATGATTGAAAATATTCTCTGAATAAACTATCGAATACATATAAATATATAAATAAATAAATAAATATATATAGAAGAATATTATTCAGAATGGTTGAAAAGTGGAAATATAGCCCAATGAATTCTCGTATACGATAGACAGGACAGATGGAGTGGAGGGAAAGCACAATAGATTAATACGATATAAATATGAAAAAGCTGTCGATATCAGGTGGCACAAGCAGCTTTATTCACACGTATATATGTATATTGAGAATCTGCTTGGCTTTGGCCAGCTTTGGAATGCTCTATTTATGACAGTGGCCCTGCCAATTGAAGTCAGGGAATGAACAAAGTATAAAGAAAAAAGTTGGAAAGGATAAAAGAAAAAAAAAATAATAAAATTAGATAGAAGAAATAAATCTCATCGAATATTTTGCAAGTTCAACAATGTTTATTGAATATAGGGATTATTGGAAAATTATTATTTCCCTTAGAGAAATATATAGGTGAATATATGTGAATAAGTTTTGTAAAAAAAACTTTTAATCACCTTAAGATACTTTATTGAATATATCTAGTAAAAGGGGTTGGTTGGTTGGATTTGAAGTAATTATTATCAATATTATTGGACTATATGGAAATTGTGCGAGGGAGACTTCTCGTGAATTCATTCGGATTTTCTGAGAAATAATTGCTACAGAAAGTTTGCTCTTTAAGCTTATTTCAATTCTAATTCGCGAATAGCAAATTAAATATTTTATATCTATACATGTATTGTGTTTATTTATAATTTATGAATAGAAATAGTGAGTTTGGTTATACATATAAATTACCGCGTCATTAAATTATAATAAATATAAAAACAATAATTAAAAAAAATAAATAAATAAAAATAATTTGAATGAAAATAATTTGAATAAATTTTTTTTTTTTATTTAAAGTGAAGGAAAATTTTTTTTTTCTGTTCTAGTAAATTATGATTTATATAAATAAAGGTTTATGTTATCGTGGGGGTAGTGGTAAATTTAAATATTCAGGTTTTTGAGGATTGGGATAATAATTTATTAATTATTTAGTAATTTCGCTGCTTCATTAATGCAAAACGATGATTAATTACTTTTAATTTTAAGATGAGGGAATTTTGTGCAGTTACTAATGAGGGAAGAGTATACTGTGTATATTCATACGACGATTTTCTGCGTTATATTAATGTTCATTCGTCTGCGACAACAATAAGACAATAATTCTCACCTATTTCGTTCTCTTTTACTCCTTTTCTCAAGTGTTATTAATGACTGAAGTTAAGCTCACTTCATACTCATCTTTATATCTGTCTATATATCTCTTGGGCTGGTGGTAACAATTCGTTTTCGCAGTTTGTCGTCTGTCCAAATGTGTCAGTGTAGTTATAACAAGGCTTTTCTTACTCGTTTTCCTTTTTTTTTTTTTTACATCATTGTATTTATTTCTCTGCTTTTTTTTTAGAGTTCACAATTTTAAATAATTTATACACTTTCTCGATATGACGAATGTAGATAAGATTCCGCCATTTTCTAGTTTACATATCACCGTAAAAAAAATTACAGAACAAAAATATAGATTGGATTTTTATTTTCATCATGAAATAAAAATCAAAGAGATTTTTTTTTTTTATATTTAATATTAATTTTGTTTATATTTATAATTTTTTTTTGGTGTTAGATAAACTCAAAAATGATAAAATTTTACTAGTTTCAATATAATTTAGTTCATTTAAATAATTATTTAGCAATCAATTTCGAGATTTTCAATATTAAAAATTATTATTTAATATTCATAAACTTTAATTTATAATTAATAATTAAATAAACAATCTGAAAAAATCTTAAATACAACTATTAAATTCCAAGTACAATTATGAATGTTACTAAAAAAATTTCTCGTATATAATTATTAAATAAAAAAAATATAACTACAATTTTTATATTTCTCAATTCAAATTATTTCTCGCTTCATCTGGCGATTCTTGTTTTATTTATACAAATAATCCCTCGAAGGATATTAAACTCCGCACAGAGGGTAGATTATACACAGCACATCTACATACATATCCACGTATATAAAGTAAAAGTATCTCCATTATTTTCATTTTCTCAATGTACACTACATTGGACAGCGAAACTTGTACAAACTGGCAAATAAAATAAAACGATATAAGCAGGAAAATAAAGATAAAGGGATGAAAAAGTAATACGGGTTCGGTGCCTTAACAATATATTATATGTATACATATGTATATAAATATTCAAATGGGAATATATAATGTGAAATCACTCAAATTAATTCACCATAAGCGGATGAAGCAAAGATCCAATATGATTTATCAGAAATCTTTTGGAGAGGAATAATATAATATTTTTCACAAATTATTCTCAATCAAATAATATTAAATGTATAATATTATTATAAATTAACAATATAAAAAAATAATAATAATATAATATGACAAATAAATAAATAAATAAAAAATAAATAATTTAATAAAAAAATAACAAAAATAATTAAATAATAATAATAATAATAAAAATAATAAAGATAATAAATTAATAATATTATAAATTAAAAATTAATAATATTATAAAAAATTATTTCTATCGTAAATATATATTTTTTTATCCCATTAAAATACCAAAAAAATATAAGAAATTTAAAAAAATTTTATACACTGTTATATAAAAATTTTATTCGCTGTTGTGTTATAATAATTCCAGTGCATTGTTTCCATGGCAACGTTTATAATCTTTCGACGTGTATTAACACATTACAATAAATATATACACATGTATATATAAAATATAGCAAATATATATTTTAAACGGTTTTAGTATGAGAGTGGAATTTTAACTAGCGCCGAGTGCAAATTCTCTATCCTTCCACACGTTCATAAGTTGACAAAGATATTTTTGTTGGTGCACACTTCTATTCATATAAAACAAACTTTACCATCGTCATCATACATACTGATTACATTAGAATATAAATATATGAGTGTGTTTGTTACATAAAATATAGCGAATAAATAATTTAGCTAAAAACCTGAAGTCAAAGTGTCGTCGCAATAGCGAAAATTAATTCACAAGAATATATAAAATAGCAAGCTTACCCCATTGTGTGCTTTATTTATTCTAAGGATTAATGAGTGGTTCCGTTTAAGAGAGAGCCAAATAGAAAACAAGAATGAGAGAGTATACTGCCACCATCTCCTGTAAATATTTCAAGGAGAAAAACAGCACTCTCACTAATATAATTCCTTGTGCAATGTGCATACATATACATACGCGAACGTTTGGTGACAATGCATGTCTGCATTTATTTCAAGTAGTAGTTGTAGTATAGCGACAGAATCACACAGTGAGTATCTTAATAATGGGTTGAGCTAGGCAAACAATTCTACTAGAAGTCGTATAAAATTGTACATGAAGTTATACGAGAAGGAGTAACAGTATTTTTATGCATGTACATTTATTACAAACTCTTTCTCTATCTCATAATTCTTTAGACTATTCAACGGGGAAAGTTTGTCAAGATGTGGTGGACTATAAAAATCTATTGTATAGTTTAAAGACGAAATGAAGGGATGAAAGTCAAAATTATATTGCTTTAAAATGTTGAGAAAGTAATGTCGAAATATTTATAGTATAAAATATATTTTAGGAAGGAAAGAAAACCGGTGGATTCAACAGTGGCTTTTTAATTAAAATTCGAGTGATGTACATTTTTGTGAAGCAGATTAAATGCAAGAAATGGAGGCGGGAGAAGAAGAAGTAGAAGAAGAATAAGAGGATATGGAGAAAAGGGAGGAAAAATAAAATTTCTTTTTTTTTTTTTTTTTTTTTTTTTTTTTTTTTTTTTTTTTTAAGAAGGAAATAGGAATGGGATGATGGAATAAATGTTAGACTGAAGTAGATACACACTGAGTCTAAATAAATTTTTCGTTGACTTTCTCTCACTTGCAGGAATTGAAAGTTCATTTGTCAGCACTTTCTTTTTTTTTTATTTTTCTACATTAAATTGATTAAATACTGTTGAGGAGAGAGGAAAAAATATAGGAATTAATAAAAGTATAATTACTTTGGTTTGAATAATATAAATTTTAATAATAGTATATTGCAAGAGTGTTAAATTCACACTAAGGGAGACGAGACTTTGAAAGCTCAAGGGAGTTTTTGGTTAGTTATAAATGGAAGAAGTTTTCGCTAAAGTCAATATGTGAAAGACTAAGAAAAGTAGATAATAGTTAACAATAGCGTTGTCAGTTGCAGAGTTTTGACATGAATATAACTGCACTTGTGTCAAAATTGTGTTATTCAATCCTATAGGTTCGATAAGAAAAGTAGTATTCACTAATATTGGTCAGACAAGTCAATGAAATAATTTTTACCAAATAAAAAATTCGCTAAAATATCAATAACCCACATTAAATTTATTATTAAATTAATTATCAACAATTAATTGTTAAAAAAATAGCTCCAATATTTAAGATTAATATTAAACATTAATTTACATTTAAATTCACAATAAATAAAATAAAATAAAAAAATTTTAAAATACCAATAAAATATTAATTAATTCCAACAATTAAAAACCACAATTTTATCGAAAATAAATTTAAAAAAAAATTGTTTCCTCACTGCTCACACTTGAATTCATGTTTATAATAAAGATATAAAACTATAAACTCAAGATATTATAGTAAAAAAAAAAAATTGAAACAAGATCAAAATTGGAAAAAAAAAAAATGACAGAAGAATTCAAACGAGAGTTCAGGAACCTCATTAATTCTGAGTAGTGGAAGACGAGGAGAGGAACTAAGAGAGAAAGAAAGACGAATGAGAGCTTCTACGGAAATGTTATCAAGACTCTTGGGGCACGCGATGAGAATAGAAAAGAGGTAGCCGACTTTAATTGGACAGCCATCGTTTCAAACTCTCGATTCCTGTCCAATAATTCGCGTTCAAAATTTATTCATTATATTTCCCCTTATTTTAAATATTATATAATGCATACATACATACATACATACATATACATAATAACCATTATAATTACACAAATAAATACTATATATTAATTCATAAATTAAATTACTAAATAGAAAAAAAATTTACAAAAAAACAAAACAAATTTTTTTTTTTACTCTCCCAAAACATTTGTACTATTTCACGCAAATAAATCATTTACTAATCGTTCACGATGCTATCTCCAATCTGCCATGAATCCTGATAACACACCGGCAGCTTTCCATAGTTTATATACATAAAAATATACAGATATACACGCACAAATTCGATCGCAGTACTGAGAGCCCGATATTGAATGCGGTAAATCGGAAATCCTTTTCGATCATATCATTCATGATAAATATTTCTAAATATATATGTATAAAAAATTTAATACTCAATCGATCCATTCACAAATATAATCCTCTGTCCGAAAAAAAAAAGTCTTTGGGATTTTATAAATATTTGCAATCATATAAACAAATATTCACAAATTATAATAACAAAAACAAAATAAATATGATAATTTATATTAGCTTGTGAAGTAAAATTATTGACGGAATTTCTAACAGACTATATAAATAAATATTTATAAATAATGCGTCATGAATAAAAAGACCAAGAAATTAAAATGAAAATATAAAATAATAATAATTAAATAAAAATTAAATAAAATAAATAAAATTAAATAATAATATAATATTTATTAAATTTCCAATTAGTCAAAGATGTATTTTAATATGATATTGTGTCTTTCTACACCACAGTATATATTTTATGTATCCGTATAATAAAGTATTAAAGCTATTGGAGTAAAAGCTTCAGTGTTGTTCTTTGTACCGTCAGCGCGTTCTGTCTTGCAAGAGAACACAATTTAAATTGCATTAACAACGCAGCGTCAAGCTTGGTGTAAACCTTCATTCCCTCACTCTTATCTAGATGTTATGGGGTATTTTATTATTATTATGTGTATAAAACAAGTGAGACCTGTGTGTGATAAGCATCGATACATTACAGGCCAATGATCTGTGCATACGTTGGTTAGGTTGCTTGACAACCTGACTACACGTTAAAATATACATAAATATCTCTCGCTCATGTTTGCACATTCATGTTTTACTCTACTTTCAATGTGTAATATATTTATACACAGCCAGACAGTGCTGAAGAATGCAGGAGCTCAATTTATTTTACTGTGATGGAATAAGTTATTAGGAGGAATTACTGAAATAATAATTTATAGCATTTACATCTTTAAAAAATTTATATTTAAAGATAGCAATTTTTTTTTCTATGTGGAGAAAGATTTGTTTTGTAATTTTTGTAATGCTGGGAGTTGGTATAATTGTTAGTAGATATTTTCAAAATTATAAAGATGAAAATAGGGAAGTATAACAGTTTGCAAATATTTTTCTTGCAAATTTAGCATTTTATATTTAAAATATTTTTATGTATAAATATTTAATATTTACATTTTTTGCTTTGGGAATTTACAGATGTTTAAAGTAAAAGCATAATAATGTGGGAAATATTTAGGGGTATTTATACGACTAAAGTTTAAATTGTTGCGAATATATTTTGGTTAATATTACCTGAATTTAATGGCTAAGAATTTTCTTTTATTCCTACATTTTATTTTCTGAGAAAAAATAATATCTGTAGCTGAAAAATTATGCAAATAATTAATTTTTGTTTTCACCCAACTTCCCACATATTTCTCAAGTTCATTAATGTAAATAAAAATTTATTACATTAATATCCAAAATTGAATAAAATTATATCGTTACCAAAATGTTTAAATACAAAGGCGTGAAAAAATAGAGAAAAAAAAAAGAAAAAGTGGATCAAATAAAAGGATATTATTAGTATATAGCTAATACACCTACATATATGTTGATGGCTTTTTTTTTCAGTCTTAAAAACGGTCGGTTGAACCGGTGGAGAAAATGGCTGACACGACAGCTGCAAGTTAGTGTGTTAGGAAATTTAAAACATCCAATAGAAAAAGCCATAACATAAAAAAAAAAGTGTGAGTGAAAGTGACGTGAAAAAGAAATTTTAAGAAAATAATATCCAATAAAAAAAAAGCCCAAAAATATTTTTCTAAAGCATAAAAAAATTTTTTGTCATTAAAAAAATATATAAAAAAATTTTCAAAAACAAATTGTCGTTTAATATATGGAAATAATATAAATTAAAGACTATTTGTGCTAATAAAAATATATATACATACTCACATACATATACATACATACATATATGTATATAAATTGATAGAGTATATAAAAGAGTGGATCGATAATGGATACAGAAAGATATGCTAGACTTGGCATCAGGTGAACCCTCTAACGAGGATAAAAATAAAGTTAGAAGGGGGATGTAAATACATAGATATTCGTTTGTATATATTTTATATACTTAGATGAAGATATGTGTATGTGAATGTATATATTTAAGGGTGTATTTATGTGTAGTATTGAGACGTTCAATCTAAAGTAGCCTCACGTAGCTAAAAGAAGTGGCTGAAAATATTTGCGTCATGTGTATATACAATGTTGTGAAGTAAGTCGCGTATTTTTTTTTTTGCATATATAACTTGTTTTAAAGTATATATGTATGTATTCTATGTACGAATCAATATATACGCCCTTCAAGTTGGTGTACTTTCAACTTTTCACAGCAAAACTATGAGAGAGAAAATGCGCGAGCGGATGAACTAGGCCAACGCCTTTTGACTTATTTTTTTTCTATTCCTATTTTTTTTTTTTTTTTATATCTTTCATCTTGTCCTGCTTTTTTTTCCCGTTGACTGTTCTGAGCCTACTAAATATAGGCATATGTATAGTATATATGTGCATTCGTATATGTACATGTATAAAGTCATGGTTCAGGAAGCTCGTGAACTTTTCATTCTGTTTCTTTATATTTCTCGAAGTTCATTCTTTTTATTTTTTTTTTTTTTTTATTATTTATTATTTTATTTTATTTTTTTTTCTTTTGTAGTATTGTGCACCAATTATAATGTAGAATAGTGAGAATGCCAATGGCGAGGAATTTTTATTTTTATTATATTTTTTTTTTTTCGCTTTTTTTGTTCGGGGTGAAAAAGAGTTTTTATATTTTCTCATTCTATTTTGTATAAATTTTTTTTTTTTCATCCCTTCGATAAAGTTTTCTTACACCCGTAATTACTTTTCTTTGTTCATTCCTTCTGTATGTATAAAAAAGAAATATACGTCGGTTGAGTTAAATTAAAGGATGAAAAAAAAAAAAAGAAATAAGAAAAATGAAACATTTTATACTTGATGTTAAAGCTCGAGCTTATAAAATATACCGAATGTATAATGTATATACATATAATCGACACTTTAGGGATATATATGCACATCTATAAAAAATATAAATTTATCTCTTATTCGCATTTTTTTCACCCCTATTTTTTCTTCTCTTTCGTTGCTCCTTTAACTTTCTACCTATTTTTATTCCTCTCTCTTGGGAGTATTATTTTTTTTTTTTGCCGACGCGTCGTTGGCATGACCCGCGGGCCTTTCTCATTTTCTCGTCTCTTGTCGCGCAACATGAGGATCATCAGGATTGCCGGAAGATGGAGGCGTCACATGCGGGGGTTGCGAAAAAAAAATACACGTGCGTTCGCGAATCACCTAAACGAAGATTGCTTACTGTCATTCGTGGTTAGGCATACAAAGTTCAACCTCTAGGGGAATTGTCGACTGAATATTGGTATCCCACACTAAATTGTATTCAACAAAAAAAAAAGACATGAGGCGAGAGAAAAAAAAAAAGAAATGACTTTGAGGAATAAATAAAAATAAAAAATGACAAGAAATATTTCAAGTAAAATAATCAGAAATGTCGTAAATATTACTAGATATTAATATACATTAAGAAAAAAAATTACATTTAAATATAAGAGTGCAGGGATAAATAAATATAATTACGTGAACTGTGAATAAATATTTATAATTATTAAATTTACAGTTAAAGGAACTGAATTTTTATATAAATCATTATTATAGAGTTGAGTTAGTTATAATAATTAATTTTTAAAGTGTTGAATAATTCTGTAGAAAGTCAACTAATCAACAAGGGTAACTATATTTTATTCATAAATATTTATAAGATGAAAGAGAAATCAAAAATATAATTAATGATTAGTTATAATTATTAAAATTATTAAAATAGAAATTTAAATATTAAATATTTAATTTTTTCAAATTTTTATTTATTATTATTATTATTATTATTATTATCAGATTATTAAATTAAGTTGAATATTTTATTTAATTAAATAAAAATTAAATATTAAAATTAGCAAAATAGAAATTTAAATATTAAATATTTAATTTTTTCAATTTTTATTTATTTATTTATATTATTATTATTATTATTATTATTATTATTATTATTATTATTATTAGATTATTAAATTAAGTTAAATAATTAATTTAATTAAATAAAAATTAAATATTAAAATTATTAAAATAGAAATTAAAATATAATTCACAATTTTAATGTATTAATTTTTTTTTTAATTTTCCATGTCCTGAAATTTTGTTTGAGTGTTTGTGATGATATAAATTATAATTCAAGTCAAGAAGTAATTATCATTTTATCCAGTAAAAGCTGCGAGTTTATGACACTCATCATCTTATTCGTTGATGAAAAATGATGAAAAAAAAAAAAAAAAAGAAAAGTTTTTTGAGATAATGGAAAGAATGTGATGAGAAAAAAAATATATACACGATGTATAATATGAAAAAAAAAATATAATAAAAAGTAGAAAAGAAAAATATATATGTGTATATATGTATATATAAAAGAAGTAATTTTCCACTGTGGACACTTGTCGATTACTCACGCCCCGTTTACCTCAAGGGTTCATTAAAAAAATGGTGGAAGATATATAGTACTCGGATTTTCTCTTAATTCATTCGTGTCTTAGTTTTGACTTGTCTGATATTACGCGAACAAGAATCACACTGTACCGAAAATTGTGAATGTGTGTTTGAAAGCAGAGCAGAAAAGCGAATTTCCAAAAGACATTTTGATAGCCAAGAGAGTTGTCTCATCTCATATACAAACGTACGTCAAACCAACTCTCAGTAAAACTTTGAAACTTTCTCGCCTAAAACTTTTCCAAAAGTTAAAATTATCATGACATAAATTAAATTCATTAATTTAATACAATAATTATTATCAATCAATCAATGTAATAAAATAAAATATTTTTCATTTGCAATCTCTTGAATTGGTAATATAAATATAAATTAAATATCAAATATAAACTTAGTTAATTTTCACATAACTTTATGTCGACATTTTAATAATTAAAATACATCTCGATGTCAATTATGAATATTTTATTTGTCAATTAAATTTTATTTTTTATTAAAATGTCTTCGATCACGATAAAATTGCATTAATAAAATAATATATACATAAAATATATTCCATCAAAATGTCAATTATAATTTATTATCACGCGTTATAAAATTTTATTCGACTTTGAACAATATCATAAACTTATTATCACTTTATAAATTTTATACATATATAAATATATTATATTTTACTCCGATATATTGTACAAGCAATAATAGAGTATATACCTATGTAATATTCATTGACAGTCGTATAACCAATCGTTGAGCTATATATAACCGACCTACCAATTATCCTTTGGAATTTTACAGTGAGAGAATTGCGCTGCGGTCGAATCGTGAATGTCGATACGTTTCATCATATACTGACACCATCACAGCAAAGCTTCTCTACCTTTACTATACGTTATCAATGTTGTAGAGGATATATATATGTATATATATATATATATACAGATATATGTATACAGAGCGTGCAGCCACTGCAGTTATCACCCTGCCAACTCTCCAATTTGCAATCAACCATTGGAAAAGTAAAACTTTTATTTTTATTTTTTTCATCATTTATTTTTACTATACGCGAGATGTATTTCACCATTGGTCACCAGTGATTTTAACTTATTGTTCGTTGACCTTATATACATTTGAGTGGATATACCTATCGGAAATTAAAACCGAGTAATTAATGGAAAAATGATTAACCAAAAAAAAAAAGAAAAAATGAAAATAAAAACGCCTAAAATTATCTCTCACAAAGTGGCCAATAACTCTCACGAAATTAATCGGACATGATTCATCGGGTGCTCATTTTGTGCGTCAAAGTCTGATTTATAATTTTTATACAAAAAAAAATGAATTAAAAATTTCTATTTCAAGAAAAATTAAATAATAAAAAAAAAATCTTTTTTTTCCATGTCACAAGTATTGATAAATAAAATATATTTAATTATCAAGTTACTTAAATAAAAATATTAATTAACCGTATTTTTTCCAAACCATTTCATTATTCCGTCTATCTCCATACATATACACACATATACAATGCATAGATAGATGCGAGAAAAGTGCAAGCATTTGAAAATAAATAAATAAATCAGAAATAAAGTTCATTTCACTTCACTCTATTTCTTCCATCATTCATATCAATAATATATGAATACATCTATATACTATTGCTCCCTATTTATCGGGGAATTCAAACTGATTTTCGTCCTTGACGAGCGTGACAGTCCGGTTAAGGCCATGGCACACACGGACAAATAATCAGGTCGTCCAGCCATAGGGGAAATAATACAAAGTGTGTTCCAAATTCATGCAAGCTCGCGTGTATATGCCTGGATTGCTAATTAGTTTATGCTAAACAGCTGTTACGTCACACTTTACTGCATAGAAAATACGTATATATATACATACAAACACATATATACATGTATTTAAATAGTTTCATATATTTCATATACAGCGAGGATCATACACTGCATCAAGCATGAGTTGCCACTTCTATTCATCTCATGTCATTTGGAAATGTTGGGATGTTTCATAAATTACTCTGACAACGGCTGCCAAATTTCTATTATCGTCAAGTACCTTTTTTTTTTTTCAACTATTCACTGTCCATCCCCCCTTATTTTTCCTTTCATCATCAGCGACATTCAGTTGTCGAATTCGCGTGTATAAATTTTTGAAAAATTTTATAAATGTGTTCTACAATTTTTTTGGTGCATGTAAATTTTTTTTTTATATAGTAGAAATTAATACTTGCCTTCCATTATGTTTGTGCACATGTAAACTGATCAATTTGGGATGAATTATGGTTTTTATACTTGATGATTGTCGTTACTTTCTGTGAAAAGAAAAAAAAAATATATTTGTATATTAAATTCAGAGGAATTGTGGTAAATAAATGTGTATATAAATATTTTACATTGCGTGACACATTGTACTATATGGCAATAACGTAAAGTGCAAAGTAAAGTAAGAATATATATTGCAAAACTACGTAAAATATTTATGAATAATATACATATGAATATTGCAATCCAGAAAAAAAAAATTATGTATTTATAAAAGTATTTATTTAATGGGTTTGATGAATGTAATTTAATAATAATCATCGGGAAGTAATTGAGATTATAATTGTGGGGACGAAAATATAAAATATATCCAGTGGTAAAAAAATATAAAATGAAAATAAATATGTTAGGTAAAAACAAATAATCTCAAAAGTCTTATAGAAAAATTGCACTTGTCCCCAGTGAGTCCCAAGGATATTTACGAGGATTTTCAGTGGTCATACGTTGAATCCCACTGCGTCGTAACATAAGCCGCATCGTAAATTACAACCCAAGAGAGCTTGCACCATTGCTACCCCCATAACCGTCCAACACGAAAAAAAAAAAATCATACAAAAAGCCTTTCTTATTTGCTCCAATTTTATTTTTATTTTTATTTTCAATATAATGATGAATAACGTTTAAAAAATGTACTCGCTGATGGGATATCGAACTGATAAGCTTGTTATGTGTGTAAATAATTTATTACTCATGGTATTGGATGATTTAAAAATTAATAAATGTCATAAAGTCTGATGAAAAAAAAAAAATTGATGAATAATTTTATTTTACAGACGATGTTTGACATTTGATGAACTTTATATTATTATTTTTATTATTTAATTGTTATTACCTCTCCGATGCATTCGAAGGCAGATTATTCAGTCATCCCATTCACGTCACGATTTTCCAAGATAAACACATTATAAATTGCGGTATATTATATTATAATCACTTGCGCGTGTCACTCGCGAGACGACAAGTACAACAATACACTGACAACAATGTCGGCACGCCTGCATTTGCCTGTATAATTATAAATATAAATAAATTAACCATAATTATCCACACATCAAAAGTACGAAAATCATAAATTTTTCATACACATAAATAAAACGGAATATATTATAAATAAAACAATTTAATAAATCCAATTTTAAAATAAAATTTCAAAAAAAAATTTTTTTTTTATATAATCAGTGGTTTTTAATACACATTTTATTATTTATTATATTGCCAAAAGAGTGTGAGATCCCTCATAATTTAATCACGAACAAAATTATAGTTTACATAATATCCCACGAGAAAAAATTTTACAATTTTAATTTAAATAAAAATTTTCTGATTTTATACCAGAAATTTATTAATCAAATAGCAATTAATTATTTCTAAGTGATCCAAATATTTATTATACATATAAATATCACATTGAGATAATAAATAGTGGATAAATAAATTATTTTTCGATTGCGTGACCAGTTTGTGTGCGAAAGAATAAACAAAAACTATCGTTTGTTCACGTAAAATTCTTTTTTTATTTTTTTTCTTCTTCTTTTTTTCATCCGATAAGTAAGTAGATATAGAAGAGCTATATGAAGACGAGATTTCCTAGTCGTTTAACCTCACAAATACTCGATCATGTGTGTATACATCACTCACATATATAAATATATCCAGACACCAACATTCACAAATTTATCAGATGGTTTTACGTCTGAGAATATTTGCAAACGTAAGATAGAATTTTTATAGAGTGAAAGGAAGTCATGTATGCATATATATATATATATACATACTCACTAGAGTATAAATATATCAAAGTATACCCGTGATATAAAGAGATCATCGACTTTATAATGTATAATCTTTCTGAGCTAAAAAATTTAACGATTTGTACACAGGAGGAAAAATGACTTTAAAATATTTTTAAAATATTTTTACAGACACATATATACATATATAAAATACATATATGTTAAGGGTGAAATGTTACAAGGACGGATATTACTCCCTTTAATTTTTTTACATTTACTGTCGCCTTTATTTATTTAATTTGATTTGCAAAAAATAAAAAAAAATTCCAATTTTTTTTTTTTTTTCATTTCTGAATTAATCCAATAAAAATTCCAATCAATTCACGTTCCAATGACTTTTTATTCGCCTGAATAAACGTTTTTAATTTTTTAATTCTTTCAATTTTAATACTCAATAGAATGAAAAGAAAAATTATATATGTACAATTTTTCAGAGAGTTAATCTTCGAGAAAATATTGTATTCATCATTATGTATAGAAAAAGATTGGAATGGGAATGGAAAAAAAAAATTGTAGCAATGACGGTGACGATTTAAAAAAGAAATGAAAGAATAAAAAAACATGGGAAAACTGGTGTAATAGACGAAGAAGAAAAAGGCGACCGAGCCTATATCACCACCGACCTCCACTTTAAACTGAGGGAATTGCCCTCGTGAGAGTTTAACCCGGGCAGAAAATTAACTTGGAAAAAGATTCTCGCGTGAGTGGAAAAAGCAGAAAGGGCAAAAGAATGCGAACGAGCGCGATGGAATAAAGTATCTACATAGAAAAATAAAATAGAAGAAGAAAAAAAAGGCAGAAAATAACATAGTATACTCCTGAGTATATTCCAAAACGAGAGAACTCCACTTAAAAATTTTAAGACGCAATTTACACAATCATTTATTTGACATAAACACGCACACATTTCCAAATAAAGTAGTAACGATACATCACACGTCAGACACTGTATTATCTCAATTTTACCCGACGGTAAAAAAATATAAACGTCAAAAAAAAAAATAATAAACAAAAGGGAGAAAGCTATTTAAATTTTCCTATTTTTTATATCATCCAATTGAAATATTCATAAAGATTTTTCTTATTTTATTTTTATTTACCCGTGAGCTATTTTCCCCCGGACATTATTAACGCTCGTGCATGATTGTAACGACACCCCTGCGGATAAATACAGAGGGGTGATCATTCAACTGGGATAAAAACTCGATCATAAATATATTTAAAAATGAAATAATAACTAAGTAATTTAACACGTAATATATTTTAGTGCAACTTGAATTATTTAAAATTGCAGCAACACTACAGAGAATAAGAATGACCTCGACCTCGTCGCGTGACGCATCTGCGCGACTGTACACTCGGATTGTTCTCAAGTGATGCCCGGGGGAGATTTATTGTGTCAAACCAAAAAAAAAAAAAGCTCTCATTTTATTACAACTCTCAACAACCACAACAAAAAAAGAAAAAACAAATAATAAAATATAAAAACAACATCCCCCCAATTTATAACTCTCAAATTACCATCAAATTATCCTCAGGTATTTGTTTATTACCAATAAAAAAAAACAAAACTTCAACAAAATCCTCTTAAATTTTGCGTCCTTCAAATTCTTTTTAAAAATTTCTCTCCGACAATTATAATACTTGCACAATTATTCGGAGCGTTGTTGGCTCCTGCACGGCCGGCTGTTTTGCGCGACTACTATAGACACCGCGAGCCGTGCAGAAGCGGGCTTGACCTAGTTCACAAATGCCCGGAGAGTGCGCGGTTGTAACCCGTACGCGATCGTGACGCGGGTCTAACTGAGCTCTGCGCGCACCACATCAACCAACCTTCGCAATCATTCCCTCCATCCTGCATTACACACAAACATATAAACTTCTACCCTTATATACATGTATATAGAATATATACAGTGTTCACATTCAGCCAACCACCCCTACCGTGAGCCATTCTTCAACCATCCCTTCTCCACTATCACATCTTGATGGAGGCAAAAGCGCCAGCAGCGGTAGCAGCAGCCGCCAACTTCTCTCTCACGTAAATTCACCGCTGGAGCAAACCAACCCCCATTTGCTATTCTCCCCCTCCACCATATCGATCACTACATATATGTATTCAACATCTATCTGCTATATAGATCTAACATTGCGGTCTGCAGCCAACCTGTCAACATCCCTCTCTAACTTCCGATTCAGCCTTTTTTTTTTTCTTTCTTTTTTTTTTTTTTTTTCGTCATTTCAATTTTTTTACCGTTTCTATTATCATCTATGATAATATATATATGATGTAGAAAATATGGGAAAGAAAACACTTGGAGATAAATATTATTTTTGTATGAGCAGTCATTTATAAATTAATTTTTAATTTAATATTTGATAAATTTTTTGGTGGGTTTTAAAAAATTTTATTGTGATATTAGATAGATTTATTTAATGTTTATGGATAGATAGATGTTTTTATAGGTATGTATTGAAGTCCAAGTGATGATTTCATTGTAGTAGATAGCTGTTTCTCTGATACATGAGCGCAAACGCGTCCCCGGATACTCACTGATTCACGGGACACTGCTTTCTATATTATTATACGACGCACTCTCGGATATTGAGTCAACAAGCATGCAACAATAAATATGTAATCATCTAAACAACGTTTTATCTATATACCCATACAAATATACATATGTAAAACAAGAAAATTGTGCAAGTGATATAAAAAAAAATAAATAAATAGAAATTTAAATAAATAATATTATAATATACATCTTTGATTTTATTTTTTTGGTTCATTCGATTAAATTTTCTATTGAATCGCACGTGTCTGAACACGCTCAGAATTTCACTTTCACCTTTTTATATATATATATATTTATTATTACATACATACATGTATACATGTGTATATATTTACGTGTACATAGTGGATGAAATGAAGACGTTGAGAGCTTGAAAGAGAAAGCCAAAGGGGAAGTTGAGAAATTGGAAAAAAAAATATTCTTGAGACTGGATTTGTTTTATTTTTTTTTTTTGCCCTTCGTTTCTTCATCAGAGCGCGTGCTTCGTCACGTTGCCGCAGCGCAGTATACCAAAGCTTGCGGCATGCACCTCACACACAAAACTTCACTTATATATTCATACAGAGAGGGAGAATAAGAGTGTGATAGTCGTTGAGTCCCAGCGGCTTCACCTTACCCACAATGCACTTGATGCATATTTTCTTTATTCTTCAATTTTTTTTTTCCCTTTTATTATTTTTTTTCTTCCCCTCTTTAGACGCTTTTAATTTCACGCCAATACTTGTCGTATTTATATATATTTATCTACACATTGTTGAGATGAAAAATATTTTCAAATGATTTTATTTATATTTAAATATAGTGTAATAAATTTTATTTTAATTAATTAACTGATTATATTTGTGTTTCATTTCGCGTAAATTTACTCATGGTATGCATGACAATAATCAAACACATAATTATTATGCTGGACAATTGATGAAATATTAATCATTGTTAATTAATTTTGTACTAAATAATGAATCCACGTAAATATTAATATATTTGTATCGTAAATGTTGGATTATTTAATATTAATCGATGGTAATTATGTCATTGAATATGAAGAATTTTTTAATTGAATTTTATATAAATTTAAATATTATTAATTATTATTTGTCAATTTTATTTTATTTTTTTTTACATAAAAATAATTTGTTTGTCAGTTTAATTAGTTTTAGAATTATATTAATTTAGTCGTGTGTTATGTATTTACTAGTAGAAGTATAAAATTACCTTTTTGAACAAAGCTCTTTGCTTTATATATGTATGGAGTTTTTTTGAGTATTTAGTCTATACATATATCTGTCTGCAAAAATATATAAGACACTCTTCACCACATTTGAGGGTACTTTAGCTGAGCTATTAGCCTGAAGAACGCATTGCGAATGCTGCACACATTGTGGTAGTATTATATACCACATGGCACATTTCAAATTTTAAACAAAATGTCTATGAAATAGAGGACAATGGTTTAGTTTAAAAATTACATCCCTTTTAAAAAAAAAAATCGCATAAATATTCATTTTAAATATCAACTTTTATTTACGGGTTTTTTTTTTTTCATTTATTTATTTATTTATTTAATTTTTTTTTTTCATTTTCCTCGCTTTATTTAATGCCATAATATTTATGGGAATATGAGGTAAAATAATAGGATATTAGTAGCGTTCATAAAATAATTAAAATGAGTATCTTGACGTTGTGTGAGCGACTCAAAGAATAAATAAAAAAAATACAAAAAAAAAAAA
>JAQQBS010000003.1:6257007-6370944 GCA_030347275.1 Microctonus aethiopoides | reverse complement strand
GCTACAGATAATATTTTATAGCATTACTGCATCCCAATTTTTTTTTTTTTATATTTTTTTCCTCTTCTTTGTTTTCGCGTTAAAAACTTAAATAAAATAAAAAAAAAAAGCTGGCGATGTAAATGGATTTCGCAACATCTTTTATTTTATTTTTACAATTTTAATGGCATTTACCAAGTTGAAAAAAAAATTTTATTTTTATCTTTAGTTCAGTTGAAAGAAAAATATTCCGAGTTACTATTACACACATGTATTCAGTAGCAGAATAGTCACACATTGGATAGAGCAGTCACAAAATATGATATATATACAAATATAGAGCTTGCATATTGTTACTAAAACGCGACCTTATTTTGCATAGGCCTCTTACTGGAAGTTCGTTTGAAATAATCTCAAATGTAAAAAGCAAATTTCGTTTATTTTTTTTTTCTTCTCTAAAATTAAAATTATTAAAATTTAATATAATCAAAAATACTAATATTTGTTTAAATATATAATTATAATAAATATATCTATACAGATAATTGTTTATTTAAATTATTCTTGTTTTATTTCTTAATAACTTTCCAAGCAAAATAAAATAGTAACGAAAAAAAAAAAAAAAAAAAATTATAATAATGCATTTTTCATGTGCGAATTTCAAATAAAAAATGATATAAATATCATTCACAACTGGCGCAATGTCAGTATAACTCCGACGTAATGCAATATCCAACATACAATTTCTTATTCGCTATCGCGAGAATTTTTACGTTCGTAAAAACTCTTTTCATATGAGAAATATTCATATTTTATACTTTGTTTTCACGATTGTCATACACACAATATTACAGTGTAAAATAAACAGTCGTCTGCATCAATTTATATTTGTAAATAAAAAAAATATATTTTTACTATATTTCATTTATTCACTTTAAATCTGTGAATAATATATTTTATATTGATTTATTATGTTCTTATGGTTCTTTTTGAATTTTAATATACCGATTGATACACATCTATCGATTGGCAATGTTCCATAAATCGCGCTTTATATATAACAATATTCACTGCAATTTTATTTATATTAGTAGCAAGCACGTTGTACAATATGAGAAAATTTAAAGATACCTGCTTTATCATCTTGTGGTGTGTCATGAATTCTTTAATGCACTATAATAGAAGTTTGTTGAAGTCCTGATCGACTGGTGAATACTCCTGCAATCTAGCGCCAATTGTTCATACATATACATTTTTTAAATTTTGCAATAAAAATTATTTTCTGAAGTGATTTCAAAATTAAGACAAATTCAGCCTAAAATTCCATTTGTTTCCATTATTTTTCCAACAAATCAATAAAACAAAATTTTATTCGCATATCCCTACCCTATAAAATCACATATTAATTAAAAATAATAATTCATATTATAATTACTCTTATTATCAGTAATATTAAAAAAAAAAAAAAAGCTCAGAAAACCTGAGCATCAAAAGGGAAATAAATAAAATTAAATAAAAATTTTTTTATAATAAATAAACGCATAATTTTTTTTTTTTTTTTAATATAAATGGTATATTACTATAAACGTAGTTTTATCAACATAACAATTAACAGATGCACAATATTTATATCTACATTACTCTCTTTTAATTCACCTGCTGATATTTTATATTTATTTATTTATTTTCTTTTTTTCCCAATATTTTTTATATCAATCTTCAATCTCCCTTTTGAGATTTTAACTGATCAACCATACTTTCTTGTCCTCTTTGAACGTTCCTCAAGAGTACATAGAGCCCTGTATAGAACGCATATATATATATATACATACAGGTCTACAGTATAATTTTTTTTTTATTTGCTGCGCAAAAATATTCTCACGCTTGGGCAAAAGACACGACGTTTATTTACACAATAAAAATATGAAAGAAAAATGAATAGATGTGCGTTTGGAATATGAAAGATATTACAAATAGAAATAATAATAATATTAATAATAATAATATACAACTGTAAGCTCATATACATATACATATTGCATTTTACATATCACATTTTTCGAGCTGTCTATTTTGTGTTTCTTATTGTAGACTAGTTTTAAACTTCACAATTAATAATAACTCAAAAAAAAAAAAAAAAAATAATCGATTGTGCATAATATAATTATAATAGACAAAAAAAAAACAATAATCTGATTTCTTATTACAAAATATATTGTGTTATAAAACTAAAACAATATTTTCCTCAATATTATTCAATTGCAATTTTTTCTTAACACTATACACATAAATAAATTTATATTAATTATTAATCTTAAAATATACCTGCATTAATTTTCTTTTTTTTTTTTCTTTCCTTCATTAATGAAAAATATTTACAAATATCACACGATGTAGAGTGGAAGAGAAAAAAAAATTATGCAAATGACTAAAATTATTTACAGATATATTTTTTTTTTTCTTATCTTTATCCACTTCGTTCACTTCTCTCGTCTCTCATCACATTAATTACAAAAACTTATTCGAGTGTACTCTTTGGACTGTGTGACACGAACGCCTTTCGAATTCTTCAACAATTGAACAATCATCTGAGACGTAAACATCTGGATTCATATGGAAACAATCGACAATGTATTGATTGAAATCTGAAAACAAAAAAAAATAAATAAAAATAAATTAATTAAAAAATTCGTAATCAATACTTATTTATTTATTTATTTTATAATATTTCATTACGCAATTTATTTCTCTTTCAATATATTAATTATAAATATTTAATAAAAATGAAGGGTGAAGTAGTGATTGGTAAATAAATTATTATTGTATAATAAATATTTTTTTTATCTTTATCCGTCTCACGGATTATTATAAAGTTAATTAAGACTTATGAGAACAGCCACATGGATGCACCTTTATTATAAAGCTTCACATAAATATAGTCAAAGTTGTCTTCTTGGATCGTGTATATGAAAACACTCACGTTCTATCTCGCGCCACTTCCTTTCTTTCCTTTACTTATATACACGCGGACTTTGCAATTATACAAGTAATTGAAGCCTTTGCAATGGAATGCCAGGGAGTTGGATGAGCAATTGAGGGTGAAGAAACGGTACCGACATGTAATATTTATACGTAGAATGAATGCAGCATTTGTCCATATAATCTATATCAAGATTTCTTATGTAGAAAATTATCAATATCCGCTTTTCATATCAAGGCTACTGTAATTATTATTCTCAACTATCACTTTACACTCCTCCCACTTGATGAGAAAAGTAAAATAAAAAATAAAAATAATCGAAATAAATTAAAACATTGATAAATTATTTTTCATTATTAAAAAAATCTCACAATAATTTTTAAATATAATTTCACGTGGATAAATTCGAAATTTTAATCAATATAATTTTATTCTTTGCGTCACATTCTGCACGATAATTCCCGTGTAAGTAACATCGTAATATTTATGAATTTATTTCAAGGAATAAATGAATAAATAAATAAATAAATAAATAAATAAAAAATAATAAAGAGAAAATCGGTAAATTACCTGTTGGGATCGTCCTTGACGTCGAAACCGTCGATCTTCATGACGTTCCACTCATCTCTAGGACCCTTTGAATAGCTAAAGGATACCTGCAATTAATAATAAAAATAAAAATAAAATTATATCTACAGATACATGTTGTATATTAAATTTTTAATATCCAATAAAATTTTAAATGTGGTGTCGACATTGATAAATATTCCTCTCATGTTGTTGGATATAAATTTAAAAATAAAAGATATAAAACACGATGAATAAAAATACATAAAAGATATAAAAAATATCAAATATGTATACTAAATGTCGTATCGGTTGATTATATGCGTGGAATGTTTTACGTGAACGCAAAGCTGCGCGCGGATCAGCGATGTAAAAGACACCTGGCGTGAAACGCCACTTGAGTAACGATGAAATAGCTGCCGCATTTGTGTATAATACACGAAGCAAAACGCGTCTTTTGTAAGCGGTGTCGGTTTATTTGCCAAAAAATAAAAGTAATTTCTCATAAACATAAATAATTTTTCTTTTTTTTTTTGTACACAATTCGTTTACATAATTTATCAACGATTAATCACTTTAATGTTGTTTATTAGTCATAATTACACGCAGTATTATAAACAAAAATATAATATAAAATTAATATAATGCAATTTAATTCATTTGGATATTTACCTGCTCATGAAATGTTTCTTCGTTGAGAAATTTCATCGGCTCAAGATGAGAATGAAATTGCTCTACCACAGTCAATTTTTTCTTTAGTAAATGTTCAATTATATAACCCATTGTCACGTCATCAGGTAGCCTAATTCGGTCACCAACTGTGATAAATTTACCGCCCCTAAAAAAAAAAATTGAAACAAAGAAAAATAAAATATTTATTTTATAAAATAAAAATACAAATAAATATACATTCAAATAATTAATAATAAACGTATTAATAATAGATATATATTTATTATATTTATAAATATATATGAACAATGGAAATATAATAATAAATATTTATATACATGTGTATAAATAAATTAATAAATATTTTTTATCAAATTGAAATGAAATTATATTAAAACTAATTTTTTTTTCTTGATTTTTTATTAAATTAATAATAAACATATCAATAACAGATATATATTTATTATATTTATAAATATATATGAACAATGGAAATATAATAATAAATATTTATATACATGTGTATAAATAAATTAATAAATATTTTTTATCAAATTGAAATGAAATTATATTAAAACAAATTTTTTTTTTCTTAATTTTTTATTAAATGTAAATAACATCTCCAACACCTGAGACTTATCGGCATTTCAATGATCGTGTATATAAGATAAATCTCCCTATACACCAGAACGCGAAACAAATAAATAAATATATAAATGTTTTTTATCGTTAACTTTTAATTAAAAAAACATCAGGCAGATGCCGGTGATGGTAAAAGTAGATAAAGCCATCACACAAACGTTCAGACAATTAAATGATGTAGAAAAATGTAATTTTTGCATTTTAGTTCAACGATAAATCGAATAATTTTTATATAAATTTATATTAAAAATAAATAATGAAAATATATATAACAACGTCTGATAATCACGAAAGATTCTGGTTTAAAAATTCAGTTAACCAGAACGAGCACCGCTCATCCGAAGCAAACACCCGGCAGGTGCATCACAAATTTCCATACGATGGAATGCAAATTGATGACAGGAAATCAACATCGTTACCAAAAAATTTTTATTTCAATTTTTATTTTAAATTAAAGAGAAAAATATCTTTAATATAAGTATATTCGATAATATTTAATAATATAATTTAAAAAAGGAGTTTAACAATGCAGAGTATTAATAAATAAATATTTATTTAAATTCACTAATGAGGAAAAATAAATATTTGCACCTATTATTTTAAATTAACAATTATTATATTAAATATTAATATAATTTATAAATTAATTCAAATATCGTATTTTTTTTAATTAATATATATAAAGAGTGATATTGTTCAACTGAATATATAATTTAAAAATTTTTGAAACAATCTAGTTAGGAAAGAAAAAATTGCTTTTATCATTAATTTAATTTATCAATTAACAAACTATTAATTTGTCGCCTTGGGTGATGTATTAATAATTATATTTTGATCGTATATGAAATTACATATACGTACATACATATAGCCCATAAATTTACTATGCGAAAGCGTTAATATGCAGTTAATTAATTATAAATAAACGCCAAATTACCACGCAAAATGAGCGAATTCTCCATCGTCACTAACATATCATTTTAAAATTATTAATAATAATTATCAACAGCAACTAAAAAAAAAAAAAAATATTCCCTCTAATGTATACCAACAAATATCAAATATAAAACACATAAATAATATACTTATATATATATTTTTTTTTATTACATATATAAAATAAATGTGTGATGTCGTGAGAAAAATCGATAAAGCTTTCACTTAATGTTTGTCACGAGTGAACGTCAATGAGAGAGTGAGATGATTGAATATATATTTTTATAAACTTATATATTTATATATAAATATCACCGTAAATGGATAAATATATAAAGTATATAGTAAGTCGATCGTGAGAACAACACAAAGTATTTTTTATCATATGTACAAAAGACTTCGATTGTTCAAAACAGTGAAATAGAAAGAATGTATTTAAAATGAAAAAGCAAGGGAAAAAAAAAGGAATACATATAAAATAAAATAAAATAAATAAATAAATAAATAAAAAAATAAACAAGTGAGTAGGGAGAATCGTATCGAAACGATTCGTGAACATAAATCGAGCCAATTAGAGAGGCAACAGGTAGTCACAACTTTGAGAGCATCAGCCTCTTCTCTTTTGTACATATATATATATATATATTGTACATACATACATATATATATAACCATACATAGGGCGACCAAAATGTCGGCTGACACGTCGTACGGACAAATATATAACTTAAAGGCTACAAAAGCCGCGTGTGCAGGTTCAAACTTGCATCAAACACGTCATCACAAAACGTCTCTTTTTTTTTTTTATTTTTTTTTTAATATAAATAATTATTTCTTCCCGTTATATATATTTATTTTAAATTATATTTCTTATCCGCTTGTTATATATTCGTAAAAAAACATGAGAGAATTATTTAACATATATTGCAAAATCCATTTACAGAATTAAAAGTTTTGTATATTTGAACGGTTTGTCGATCGGGATAGTTATCGGGTTGTTCAGTAATGGATGCTCGTTGTTAGCTCCGATCCGCGATTTGATTAGTAAATATGCAAATGGCAAGGTATATACATACAGTATAGAATATATAAAAGGATGGTGAGGTATAAAAAAAAAAAAAGAGATAGAGCGTTATAAAGTTCTCGTCGATCGCGTTATAGATGCGTCTTCGTCTTGTTGAAAGATTAATGTCCAATCTTATATAGTTGGTGTGTGCGCGCAAGGTAAATGAAGAGAAAAAAATAAGATAGCGTCGTTCGGCAAACTATTCAAACGTCTAATTAACGATGTCCTCATTAACAAGACGATTAATTGTTTCAACGTAATATATAGTGATGGTATAAACATATAAACATATATAAAAGAGAAACTTTATATAAAAATAAAGTTAATTCTTTGCATATAATTAACAACAACATAAGACAGACGGCAATTTCTAAATAATAATTTATCCTCAATGTTTATAAATACACTGAAATATTTCCCCAAAAATAAATATTATTACATAAAAAAATAAATAAATATATATTTATTTAAAATGCAAAAAAAAAGGAAAAAAAAAATAAATATTTTACTTTGTGTTTTGTCGATGGAAATTTTTCATGTTGCCAATTAAAATTGGATAAGAAATAAATAGTCTATATAGTAGTGGCGGTTAATTAACATTTTCTGTTTCGATTGCGGGGCCCGCAGTCTCTCTGTGTTTGTCTGGAGGACGCGCACTCATTAGCAAATACCTTCAGTCGGATTCTCCACCTCTTTTACTCTTTCCCCTTGGCATATAACCGCGCACAAACTCACCGCGCGCGTCTCTTATACCTAAAACTATACCTCCACTTTGTTAAGTTGGACCAACGCAAAATGAGATGAGGGCAATGTCAACGCTATGTATGTGCGTATATAAATATACACACATAGAGCTCTATATAATACCGACATTGTGGATTTATAAACACCGAACCAATGGCGAGGCAATGACAATACGAGTTGCTGCACGCAAACGCGTTTATACACGAATTATATCTTCAATACATTATGTATATATATATATAGATGATTTTTAATTGGGCAGATTAGTCAATAATTAAATATTTCGTACACCCTTTAAGAAAAAAAAATTACCCCTCAACTAAAATTTTTCTTTTTTTTTTATAATTCCAACTTTTTATTTCATTTTTCCATCTTCATTATATTCTCATGTCATCAGATCTTTTTTCATGTATTTCGGCTTATTTCTATCACAATTGCGGTGACAGAAAGAGAAAGCACAAATAAATATATATATGTGTATAAAAAAATATATAATGGAGAAAAAAAAAAAGAAATGAAGGACAATCCAACGCGACGACGCACAGTAAATCTAGCGAGAATATCGGCCTCGTTAAAATACCAGCCGTCGAAATCGAAATTTCGGGGTTAAGTGGAGATATATACATGAGAGAGAAAGGTTTCTCTATGTATATATATGTATGTACATATTATGTGTGTGTATAAAATTTTTTTTATTTTCCAACCCCTCGATCTGTTGCCTTTTATATAAATATAAAATTTTTTTTTTAATTTTTTATGCTTCTTCATTCGCAACGATCGAACGTGAACATGCTTCTTATGTATGTGTGTTTATAGATCCTCACGTGATTGCATCGAGAGCTGCGTGTTAAGTAATGGCTTTGACGGTCTTTTACACTGAGCATCGTTATATACAAACATTCCAGAAATATTCAAAACATTTTAATAAAACAAGGTCAATATTGGATTTATATTGCAATAATTCTTTTCGGATTTCATCTTTAGATAAATTAATTTTTTCTTCACACAAGTCATTATTATTTTTTAAATAAAGTACACATTTGTGTATTTAATTATAATCAGAATTAAATTTTTCCTCACTTGAACACCGTGAGAAAAAAATTAATTTATATTAAAAAACTCAATTTATTAAATTCGAAATTTTTAAATATGGATTTAAACCGTAGATTATTTTAATTAATTAATAATTAATCAATTAATATTCGCAATCAATATTTATGTATACTAAATAATTATTGTAATAATTCTTTTCTTATTTAATTTTTAAATAAATTAATTATTTCCTCACTTTGTACACCGTGAGAAAAAAAAATGAATTCATATTAAAAAACTCATTTTATAAAATTCAAAATTTAAAAATATGTATTTAACTCATAGATTTTTTAAATAAATTAATAATCAATTAATATTCACAATCAATATTTACGTACTAAAAATATTCCACACTGAATAAATCGATGAAATATTGAATTAATCTGTTAAAAATTAATTTTTATTTCCATTTCACAAACTTGAAATAATTTAAATAACATAAAAAAACTGACAGACGAATTGTTTGCAATATATCGTCGTGCTTTAACAGCAGTAAGAACACACATGAATCGAGGTAAATCGACATAAGACAAGACTCGCTTTTATCCTGACGTAAAATCGCGATCGATTGGCGATTGCAGCGCCCTATAGTGGCACGCGTAAAGACACAGCTGTTGTGCAAATACAAATGGGTATATATTCTGCACATATACACACGTATTTCTCCTTATAAATGTATACATAAATATAAACTATACATATTAATATACATATACATATACAAATAAGGTAGCCCATAAAATTCAAATAAAAAAAAATTGTTGGCAAATTTTACATTCTCTATATCCATAATAAATAAACGTCAGTGGAATTGATACCTTCAAGGTGTTAACGCACGTACGTTTTTCGTCCCATCCATTTCCCAAGTGTCATATCGTAAAAGTTATATACCACAACTGTGTAAAAATATAATAAGTATATTCATCTATATACTAAACTCATATATTTATATACACATCTCAAGTTTATAATATAGACAAGGGTCTCTGCCGCACCATAGATCAATTGGAATAGTTAAATAAGTATTTCACAAGCCCGCAGGCGAAAGTCCGGAATATAATATAAGCGGCGAAATATGTATATAATTTACCAACTCAAAAAATAAAAAAATTCCAATTAGTATACACACGTAAAAATTATTCAAAGACGACAATGTTTTTTCCTATACTCATTTAATTTTTTTATATTTATTATTTCTTCTCTATTTTTTTTTATTCATTATATCTCCCTTCGCTTAATATATCTCCACCATAATGGCAACAGAGAAGTCCAAAACGAGAGATTTATAGATGGTGCGAAAAAAAAAAACCCAACGAAATTAACTCTAAAAATGTAATGAGATTTTTAGACAAGAGATAGTGGGAGTAAGAGAAATGGAGAAAACAAAATAATAAAAACATTAAGGAACGTGAAAAATAATTGAAAAAAAAAAAAATATTTTACCATATATATAAATCGATAATGGATTTTTAATTATAAATGTCCTGGAATGACAGCCATTTACTAAGCGTTTAAAACGCGACCTGACGTCCTTCACCGAGTACGCGTGCAAGCGAAATGTCGATGCGCAAGAACCGTTTGGTTTGTCATGTTGTGTATAGTATTTATATAAGTAACTTGAACTAACTCGTCGCAGTACTGTCATGCATAAAAAAAAAACGTTGCGCGTTGTAATTTTATTTCTTATCTCTCATTCCGCTCGTTTAATTCCCTCACTTTTATTTCTTTCACTACTCGCTTATCACATCTGTTAATTAAGACTCGCTACAACGATTGACAGACACAATTTCCATCAGCATTCACCTATCAAATCATTGAAATAAACATTCGAAACAAAAAAATAAAAATAAAAATATAAAAATAATCTAACAAAAATTTTTCTTCATCTCGCTTTTATATTATATAAAAAAAAATATCACGTACATATGTACATATATACATGTATAATACATATATATCAAGTATACATGTACATATTTCTACGTACATAATGTTTTATTATATATTCCTTTAGAATAAGTTTATTCTCAAGGCGATCGGTAGGCAATCGCAAAGCGGAACAGGTCGACGACGTCTACTCCTCCTTTTACTTATACATAACCGCGACCGCCCGTGCACCACCACCACCACTAGTGCACAAGTGCGTTGTCGTCATTCGGACTATATTTTGTATTGTGTACATACACCAGGTTATATACTTCTACACTTGGTTTGGTATATAACGTTTCACAGGAATATAAAGAGGGATGGCGCAACGTGAGAACGTGCGCCTCCCTCTTTGCCAAAGATGATGGTATATACTACTACTACTACTACTACTACTATAACTTTACATATATACACGCAACTTGGTTCGCTGCTTGCGATAATTGTCCGCGTGAGGAAACGCCGCGTCCGGAACATAATACCGTAGTAAGACAATGTCTTAAATATTTATTTTTTTCTTATAAATTTATTTGAGAAGAAGAAAAAAAAATATATTAATGCTTAGTATTTTATTTTAATTATTTTAAAGATTGTATGTAATTATAATTATTTATATAATAGGTTCAATAGGGAGTGTGATGTGTTGATGGAATAGAGAGAAAAGCGTTGAAAAATAATGGGCAATGACACCTGGGGTTACGGTTTATATATAAAACTTGACAGATCATTTGTCAATGTCAATCGCATTGATGTTAAATGTGATGTTTGTGCCCTTAGCACGTATGACCCCAATTTAATCTGTCTTTAATTTTCCTTATGTTCACAAGAGCACAGTGAATATATATTACGACTGAAAAATTTTTTTTTTTTTTTATTTTAAATCATTATAAACCTTTTTTGATAATTGTATTTCAACCTTTTTTTACACGTGTGTATTTTTGGAAGAGAAATAAATATATAATTACGACAAATATAAATAAAAACTATTTAATTTTGTTATATTCTCAATTATATTCTGAATCGAGTATAAATATTTATATAATAAATATTTAATATAATATATTTATTTTATTAAATTTTATTTAATTATTTTTATTATATTATTATTATTATTATTATTATTATTATTATTATTATTATTATTATTATTTATAAATAATTAAAAAAAAATAAAAATTATTAAAAGAATAAAATAAATATATAATAAATATTTATATAATAAATATTTAATAACAATTAAATTAAATTCTTTTACTGCAGCATACTTAATAAATAATTTTGCAAGTTGCTGGTTTTATAAATATTATTATGTAAATTTAATAAAATCTATTTTTTTTTTTTTTTTATATAAAGCTTTATATAATAATCTGAATGAAAAAAATTATTATAACAAGTTCGATGCACTGTTGCTATATTATTTTTTTATATGTATATAAATATATATGTGTATATCATACATGAAGAGCTAAAGATTGAAAAGTACGTGTGGGTTTCACTGACTTTTATGCACGACATCCGGACACTTCTTTTCATTTGACTCTTTCAAAATTACCAACATAACCAAACTCAATTTTTACATTTGTATTCCACTGTGTAACATTACAAACAGCACAAATACATACGTAAATGTGTGTGTGCAGGACAATACAGAGAGAGAGAGAGAAATAAAGAGTAAAATCCACACGTATATAAGTATGTCAGACGATTGTGTGTCTTTTTGGCTGCTGTATTGCCCGCCCAGGTGCCAGTGTTTTTGTTGGATCAAGTGTGTGGCTCCGTATAAGGGACTTGCAGTGAGTCCAGCTGTAAAATGCGGTGGAATAAGAAGATACTCCCGGTAGGATATCGCGAATGAGTGAAAGACCAATATCAGGAACAGAAATAAATAAAAAAAAAAAAAATTGCTATGAGAAAAAAATCAGAGGAAGATGAACGAAAAGAGAAGATGAAAAAAAAATAAATATATATCAACGGAAACACGAATTGATCGGGATACGTGATGGGATTGACAAGTGTGGGTATTGTATGAGTGTAGCGATTAAATTCACGAGGGTGAATGGAGTTTGTTATAAAAATTTGTGGATATATATTAATACACATGTGTATAAAATTTTTCAAAACATTTTACAAATGTTTAATGAAAAAAATGACAAGTTTGATATGTAAAATTTTATCTTTGAAAATTAATTAACTTAAGAAGTTTGTACTATCATCATCATCATCATCATCATCATCATCGTCATTATTATTGTATAAGCAATTAAGAAAGTTTGTGTATATATTATTTTAAAAAGTTTTGGCATTGTCATGGCTCTAACGATGAGTTAAAGAGCGTTTTTTTGCCTTGAAGAATCAAAAGGGGCAAAAAAAAAAAAGGGAAGATGAAACGCTTGAGTACTATAATATATATAACGAGGATCGTTATCCCTCAAAAGAGAAGTTTATTCCAAAATAAAAAAAACGAAAATATAATAATAAATAATTTTTATTCCCCGTCCGCCTTTAACATCTCCTTTGCCTCCGCATCACTTCGATGGTCATTGAATTAAATGCTTCACTTAAAAAACAAAAAATTTATCATTAAGGCTCAATTTTCTTTAGAGTGACGAGACAATATTTTTTAAAGGATGACGCGTCAATGTATATGTTTAAGTGTATATATTATATACATATATGTATGTCTGTGGATTGAAGTGCAGAAATTTATATACATATAGTGACGATGGTTCACATAACAACGACGAGAAGCCATCGGATGAGCGTTGGATGATGCAGAATACAAGTGGGGCGTTGCCACATACAATCTTCACCGGTATTTTCACGGTCTATAGTCTCGCGAACGGGTTTGGCGCACGTTTATATATGTATTTATATTTATATAATGCATGTATATACATATACACATGTGTAACCAGCGGCCCTTTCCTCCCAATCATATCGATAGGGTGATCGTAAAAGAAAAAAAGAAAATAACCTTACAATTTGAAACGAAAAATGAAGAATAAAATAATTTTTAAAATAATATAGCACCACGATACTTTGTTATTAATACAATTATAATAATTAAAATGAAAACTCACCCAGCCACTGGAATCATCTTCAATGCAAGTGCTCGACTAATGCAGAAACCTGCACCGCCTGTGGCAAACCAAAATTTCACCTTCTGCTGCAAACAAACAAAAAAAAAAAAGCGTCAATTTGACGATAATAAAACATAATTCTTTCATACTATTTTTCTAAATTAAATTAAATTAAACAACGTATATACATAAACCCATCACATTATATATTAATACGTACTTACATCACTAAATATTTTACTATTTAATTTCATTAATCAACAATATATAATTAACATAATATAACAGCTAATTTAATATTTAAAAATCTTTTATTAAAACCTAAACAAATCGTGTGACTGTTCTTTAATATCAATACAGCATCAGTGAATAATTGTGTGGCGTGAATTACCACACAGGGGTGCCAAAGCGTAGTTCGGCCTACGAGTAGCATCAGGCAGACAAGAATCGACCCGCTCGATCGCGCATATACACCCGGGCTTTCATGGTTGACCATTAAGGTCGCTTCCTAGAGCGAGTTAAACGCAAACCGATATCATCGTCCACCACTGGCCCGACAATCCGGTTGTTCGCATAGTGTATGGCGTGCCGAGAGAACGCGCCTCTCTTGTATGCGGATGTAACAAACATATACAAGAACGCAGATGTATGTATGTATATATGTACACAAATATGTATTGAGAAAGAGAGAGGGTGTGGTTGAATACCTACCTTCACATATACAAGATATTATATGTATACTATATTATCTCTCTACTGTATAAGGTACGTACTATATAACTATATAGCCTACAAATACTGAGACATATACATGCTACTAATGCCATTGGACCTCCAACCAGGAGCATAACCCATCGCGGAACTCGCGCGCACATTACCGTTAACTCGTGCGCGAATATAACGCGCGCGCTCGTTATGAATTCTCCCTTGGATAAATATCCGTTGAAAATGTTGGTTTATTTAGCTATTTTATCGGTTCATACAAATGTCGAGATATATTTTTATATTTTTGTCTATACGAGTTGCACGATAATGCATTTAGATATATTATATTTCGATCGTGATTTATATTGGAGAAAAATAAATTCAAGTCCAATTAAAATTTTTACTATAAAGTAGAAAAATATTTCGGAGGAAAATTTATGCTTTTTATATAATCCAAGGGGTGGATTTTTGATAAACTAAATTAATTTTGTGCTAAACAGCTGATTAATAAATAATTTAAAAAATATTTTGCATGATATTTGTATTAAATTTATGTAACTTTATTTTAAAAAAAAATTTTAACTAAACTAGAAAAATATTTCTGATTAATATTAATGTTTTATATTTAATCCAAGGGGTGGATTTTTGATTAACTAAATTAATTTTGTGCTAAACAGCTGATTAATAAATAATTTAAAAAATATTTTGCATGATATTTGTATTAAATTTATGTAACTTTATTTTAAAAAAAAATTTCAACTAAACTAGAAAAATATTTCTACTTAATATCAATGTTTTATATTAAATCCAAGCGAAGACTTTTTGATAAACTAAATTAATTTTGAGCTAAACTGATGGATAAATGATTTAAAAAATATTTTGGCTATTTTTGAAAATATTTAGCACAATATTTGTATCAAATTTACATAACTTTATTTCAAAAAAAAATTTCAACTAAACTAGAAAAATATTTCTGCTTAATATTAATGTTTTATATAAAATCCAAGCGAAGAATTTTTGATAAACTAAATTAATTTTGTGCTAAACCGATGAATAAATAATTTAAAAAATATTTTAATTATTTTTAAAAATATTTAGTATAATATTTAATTAAATCTACACAACTTTATTATAAAAAAAAATTCCAAAGCAATATTTTTCATTGTTTGTATGCACAAAGGTATGTAGGATAAAATATTAGGGATAAAAACGAGAAATCAGAAAAGAAAAAAAAAAATATAAAATTTAAATTTAGAAGAATAATTATTGTGCAAATGTTAAAGGCAATCAGTCAGTAATTTTAATTATTGCTCCACGACTATTTACGAGTGGTAATCAGGATACAATCTCCATCTCTCCATCGGCGCAGTGGCGAAAATATAACGCAATCTCAAGTCCATCTGATTCGTCCAACGAAGCCGGTAACGAAGGTACCTATATAAACTGATAAAAACGCGAGATTGTGCTTGGGTTCGCTGACTAATTACATTCCTGACCCGGTGGGCTGGCACAGGGAACGCCTGTATCCAATTTCGTATCTCCAATTGGTAGACCGCGTGTGTGCGCTCGTGTTTTAAAATAAAAAAAAAATAAATAAAAATAAATAATCAAAATGAAAAATATAAAAATCAAAATCATCACTCGATTTCTCATCAAATCAAATATCTCTTCGCACTGCTGACAACATGATTACATACTATTTAATTCTATTTCAATGTACATATTTTTTTCTTCCTCATAAACCTCCCACAAAAAATAAAAATGAAACCAAAAATATATTAATAAATAGTCCTATAAAACATTTTAAACGAACATTTTGTTACATATCATGATTAAAAACTAAGTTGAATATTATCTCAAGTATATTAAAATTAATGAATAGATTGCAGAGAATGATTAAAACGCCCGTTACATTTTGCCATTTACTTTAAATTCATATTTATATTTACACATCCACACTAAAAAATGAATAAAACATAGAGTGTTAAAGCGAATATGAAGAACGAAATAGGAGGTAAAAAAAAAAAAGGATGACGCGATGAGATAGCTGAGAAATGTAAAAGGAAATGGAAAATGAGAAGTACACGCGAGTCGTGGTGCAAAAACTTGGGTTTGGGTATAGGGATAGATTGCAAAAGAAATGGTTTTGCGGTGTATGTGGCAACGACGCCGGATGCTACATCATATAAAGTGAAAAACAAAGATGGTGACTAGAAGATATACGAACACCAACATTAAATATATACATATATATACATAAATATAATAATAATATCATTGTAATGGAGGTATATAACAGTAGTACGTGGTAATATATATTATATCGTAGGGCTGGAAAATAACTTTGCCCAAGAAAGGGGAATATAAAGAAATGAAAAATATTATTTGCTGTTCATCGCGAGTGCTGCTGCTGTTATACAAACTCTATATTGCTATAAATATATATGTAGGTATATGAATATATGCACAAAGAAGAGGGGTTACATGCGCAATGACGATGGGATATGACCGCGACTTAGGCCGTCATGGGTTATGATCACCACGACTTTGTTTCTTATTATTATATTCATTTTGTTTCGAAGCATTTTTATTTTTCTCATCGCTTTTTTTTTCAAATATCGTTCGAGACTTTATATTCATATCATTTATGGGGGTTATGAATTTTGCGAGGGCATATTATCACTTTATTTCTTCATTCTATACATAGGGGCTTTTGAAATATAAATATGTATGGGATGTCTCGGACAATTTGCGAAAGGTTGAAAATGAAGCAGAATTTTTTTGTTCAATTTTAATTATTTTCATGTGTGAAAGAAAAATTTTTTTTTTATTTTGTGGATGTAGATTCTAGTGCTAATATTTATCTAGATATATACGTGAGTGTTTGTCAATTTATGGAGGGTGAAATAATTATTATTTTTGTTGATTTATTTTTTTTTAGTTTTATAAAAAAAAAAAATTTTTTTTTTCTTTTTATTATATTTACTATTTTATTCTAAACACACCTGCTGTTGAAGCTCGTGCAATATTGCGTGTCGATAATGAAAAAATTCTGAATTCATAATTTTATTTTTAATGATTATTTCATGAAAATTTTTTTTTCTATTTAATTAAAATTCAATAAAGATTTATTTTTTTTTTAATTTGACAGACGAAAATTCAATTCATTAACGTGTGCAAGAAAAGTGTAGAAATAAATAAAAAAAAGAGTAAATAAGCACGAGAGAGAATTGATGAAAGAAGAGAATAAAATCAATGAATTAAAAGTGCAAATGTTTCTAATTAAATTCGTTGTGGATTAAGATCTCTCAAACAAACACATTTTTTATTTTATTTCAATCCAATACTATACACCTAACAAGAAAAGTACCATTTCGACACATAATAATATTACCAATACTGCATCTATTAAACATATTTTTTTTTTTAATTATATTTTCAAAGATCAACCCTTGACTGTATTCTCTCACGCAAAAATAATTGCTCCGTTCCGGTGAATCGTCGCAATTACTTTTGCAACCTCCAACTTGCCGACACACCTATACATACACACATTTCAAAGCGAGAAAGAGATACTAAAGTAGCTGATACACCACGTGCGCACACATTATCTCTCTCGCTATTCTCAATATATAATTCATCCACCATGATACATGGTTATTACTTGGTCATCTTATATTTCCAATCGATTCGTGGGGGCTCTCTCTTTGCCACGTAAAACCGCAACATATTATGAATAATATCCAGCCCAACACTGTACACTAACACCCCCCATATACAGTTACATCCCATCGACTCAAAAAAATAAAGAAAATAAATAAAAAATAAAAAAAAAACGCATTGAAATGCGTAATAAAATGTGCAAAAGAATAGAAAAAAAAAAAAATCACAGCTCTAATGTCTGACATGTGGCCAACATCCGTATACGTACATGAAAAAAATAACTTGGAATTCCTCAAAATAATATTTCAAAACATAATTATAATAACATGGAATAATTGAATGATTAAAAAAAAAAAAAATTAAAAATGTAGATGTATGCAAATGATTTTGAATCATCTACATATATGGATAGATGGATGAACGGAAATTAAAAATGTCTCTCAATTAAGTTCAGAGCTGCCATGGTAATTATCAAACAAGTTCGATAGATCGTTTTAATAAAGCGCTTCATATTTCACAAAGATTCAAAGATATTCTCCTTCGCATTCTCCTCCGCATCCCACTACCACTATATTCTTCCCACTCCTTTTTACATGATTAATAGCGTCACTGTAAACTTTACTACCTTTACCCCTGACTGTGGGTTTGCCCCACTCAACAATAACCAACAAACACCTTTTACTAAACAACATTAAAATCTCCTCTTCGAATTTCGATCATCATAATTTTTTTTTTCCTCCTCGACATCAGAAAAATCGATGGCATTAAATATATCGTCAATTTTTGTTGCTTTATATACAAATATATAACGTATATAGATATACTTTAAATGATGCATTGATTAATATAGGTCAATTCGCAGAGTTATGTGTACATAAAAAATATTAAATCCGTTACATAGAAAGTTTTTCAATCCAAGTCTCTGGTTATGATTCGTGACTGACATCGATCGATTAAATAGCTAGCTCAGAAGTGTGTACTGTATCCCTCACAGAACTGTCATGTTTGGAAAGTCGTTGAGAAGAAAATAATAAAAAAAATTAAAAAATAGGTAGATTATAATTTTATAATGAAAATAAATATTTTTTTTTTTTTTTTTTTCATTTACAGATATCTCTACTTTATCATTACGTTGTCTTGAGGTAATAATTGGTTGACCTGGTGTGGTCACGATATCACGTTAGTAATAATATTTTTTTTTATAGTCTCAGATATAAATATATATGTATATAAATGTATAAAGAAGCATTAAAAGCGTTTGGATGGAAGCAATAAGTTTACTAGTTTACGGTTAATCGACAAGTTATCTCTCTTCTGTTATTATATTCGTTGACTGCTCATACGAAGCACGAAACACGTTTCTATATCGGTCTATAGCTAAATAAGGATGTATATATGTATGTGAGATTTATATATATATATATTTTTTGCCACTGAGTCGATTGCACCATGCAAAAAAATCTCTTTAAGCTAAAGAAGGCGTGGTGCAATATGCTCTGACCAATTATCCTCCTCGCATGTCGAGTCTGAGAGAAAAAATTTTTTTTTTAAACAGGAGGAATTAAGGATGAAAAAGGAAAAAAAATCTACAACAATTGAGTTGAAATAATTATCCAACTTGATTTATCCACAACGCGTGCTATAATATCTTTATCAATTGTGTTGTTGGAATTATCGAGCTTTCGAAATAAATAATAATGTAGGAAATAAAAATTAATTTTTTTTATCTAAACTTTAATTGAATATAAATATGTAATTTATGGGGAATAAAAAATTATTATTGATCAAAATTATCAACTTTTTGTAATAAATAATAAGATAAAAAATAAAAATAAAATTTTTATCGAAATTTTAATTAAATATAAATTATTTTTGGAAAAAAAATTAATTGTTATCAAAATTATTAACTTCTTAAATTAATATTAAAATATAAAATAAAAATTGATTTTTTTTATCTAAACTTTAATTAAACAAATATTTTTTGAAATAGAAAAAAAAAATTAATTGTTATCAAAATTATTAACTTCTTAAATTAATAATAAAATATAAAATAAAAATTAATTTTTTTTATCTAAACTTTAATTGAATAAAAATATATAATTTATGAGAAAAAAAAATTATTATTGACAAAATTATCAACTTTTCGAAATAAATAATAAGATAAAAAATAAAAATAAAATTTTTATCGAAACTTTAATTAAATATAAATAATTTTTGGAATAGAAAAAAAAAATTAATTGTTATCAAAATTATCAACCTCTCAAATTAATAATAAAATATAAAATAAAAATTAATTTTTTTTATCTAAACTTTAATTAAATATAAATATATAATTTATGGCAAAAAAAAAAAATTATTGACAAAATTACCAACTTTTCGAAATAAATAATAATATAAAAAATAAAAATGAATTTTTTTATCAAAACTTTAATTAAACATAAATATTTTTTGAATTAAAAAAAAAAATTAATTCTTATAAAAATTATCAACCTCTCAACTTAACAATAAAATAAAAAATAAAAATTAATTTTTTATTCAACCTTTAATAATAAATAAAAACACTATGTGTAATAGAAAATAAAAAAATAAAATCATCGAGTTATGTATGCAATGAGCTACTCAAGTTCACGGTCTTTTATACTTGGCACAACGAACAACGTCAAAGCGAATGAAGAATTTATACATACATATATATAAGTAGGTATATATGTACAAAGAAAGAAAGATAGGAAAAAGAAAAGACATATATTTCTACATATATACATACATATACATATATTCTGGGTTATATAGAAGAAACATGTATAGTAAAAGTACATACGCAAGACGGGTTGGACGTTAACGATAATCGCGACGTGCCGGTGCGGAACGAAGCACCACACCCACGGGGGGTCGAAGCATATAGGCGCCCATGGCCCATTCTGTATTTCCATCATGAAATAAAGGAAGTTGTAATACACGATCCAGAGTAAAGAAAATAAAGGCCACGAGAAATAAGCAAAATAAATACAAAAAAAAAAAAAATAAATAAAAATTGTTTAATCTTTTTTTTTTATTTCATCTTTTTATATAAAAAATATACATATGTATAATATCCCAAAATCCACACAAGAAGTAATATATATCACTTGAAAATATATATTGTGTGAATTTTAAAACACTTTTTATAAATGAAAAATGAAAATAAATCTTGGAAAAATTTGGAAAGTATAATTTATATTAATAATAGTAAACTGTAAGTATTTATGATTATTTATTTATTTATTGAGAATAATGGAGGAAATATTTGATGATAAAGTACTTGAATAATTTTTCTCAACATGAAAGAAATTTTATTTAAATTATTTATGATTGATAAATGAGAATTTAAATGAGACATGATGATGTAGTGTTGTGTAATTTATTTTTGAATTTTAGTGGATGAAGAATTTTTAGTGAGTTTGTTATGGGAAAATAATGATCGATATTTGTTGTTGAGTAAAGTAGGGCCTTGATAAATAAAAAATTATATGTAACATGTATATATATTATGAGAGAAAGAAGAAGAAATGAAGTCGATAGACTTTCACGACATCGATGAATGTGTATTTACACACACGGTTGATATCCCCCCAATATTATATACTGGTTCAACCGGATTGTGTATATGTATTTATAATAAATATGTTTGTGTATATTATATATACTTGAGTGAATGAAGAGCATCGAATGAAAAACAATCTTGGAAAGCACTGAAGGACCCGTCAATACGTGTGCTCGCACGCGGGACCTTAAAGAATTTACTGCGGCGAACAATTGTCTGTGATTTTTATTTATTTATTTATTTATTTTTTATCTTCTCATTCTCCTGTATCGATAGTCATCTCTCCTTTTACCAATCATTGATCTCGGGAATATTTTTCTTTTTTACTTTCTTCCATATAATTTTATGTTTATATTTTATTTTACTCTTTATTAATTTTTTCTTTTCTTTTTATTATTTTCTTTTGGTCCATATGTGAAATTTCATTATAAACGACATGCCTTGGAAACATTCCACGAGCATTGAATTATATGTATCCAGTATACATAGGTATATACACAAGAGATGACGACGTTGGAAAAATCAAATCAATAAAATTCAAACTTAAATTCTTTCTCAATTTTATTTGCACGCTTTTCAATCCAATAATTTTAAATATATTTTCAATTAAATTTTATTAATTCATTTTTATTTTTACTTTACATCCACACATCGCTTTTAGTTTGAATGAGAGAAAAGGATTAACAGCCCAAGCGGCAGCATGACAGACACTCAACATTTCGATAAGATCGGTCTTTTCTCAAACCGCGCGCTGCTTCAAATGTGAATGTCCATTATACTATACGCACATTCAACGATTAAATCGCGATCATATCTCTTACCGTTTGCTCGAGCATGTTATATGCGTCCTCGAATTTATGATTATCCACCGACATATATACAGATACATATATATATAAACGCGTGGGCACATACGCTTATTCTACACTTATTTTTTTAATTTTTATTTCGCTTCAAACGAGAAAATGATTCTAAATTTATTATCTACGCCAAAAAAAAAATTATTAAAACTCTTGTTTAATACGAAACATTAAATAATATCAATGTTTATACGCCTGATGCATTTGTCGAATGAATTTGCATTTATATATACGCGGGATATTTATTATTACAACATGAATATGGAATTAATATTGATTTAATGCTAATTAATTTATATGGATTAAGATAAAAAATTTACAAAAGCTTTTGGATTGGGTGAATTATTATATATGTAACGTATTTAAAATAAAGTGAAGGGTTTAGTGAATTTGACAGCAATAATATTTGTATGTATACCAGAAAATATAAACATAAATAATAAATATATATTTAAAATAATAAAATAGAACTCACAGATCGTTTTGACGACTCAGCACTGTGCTGTCTCATAATCTCCAGGGGCGCAGGTATTGATGGCCTACCAAGATACCAATCTTCACGTGGATTGTAATTGTCCAACAGCTTTAAAAGACGTGGTACATTTACGTAGTTGTCATCGTCAAAGTGACAAAACCATCTGTAACACAAAAAAAAATAAAAAAAATATAATAATATTAAATTAAACAAATGACTAAGTAATTAATATCAAAATTATTATCTATATACAAATATAGATATTATACACATCATATAAATATTTATTTAATTTTATTTTTTGACATCTTTCTCACTTTGTAAATCATTAGTCATTCTATCTACGTAATTTTTTTTTTTCATTTTTTCTTTCCCGCTGCCATTTAAAAAAAACTCGACAATTGATTACACAAATGTCGGACAACAGTTGGAACATCATTTTGTCAAAAGCAATACAATTAATTTTGAAAACAAAATAATAATAATAATAATAATAATAATATACAAAAATATAAATAAAATATATCATCAGATGAATCGCTACAACACAAGACAATATTGACTAGTAAAATTCCAGATGCAATTTTTTAAATTTGCACAATTCATTAATCAACTTAATTCATATTTATATGTATGACTTCATACACATATACATGTAATACAGCTATACCTTCAATGATTGATCACTTTTAGAATTTATAAACAGAAATAAATGGATGAATAAATAAATAAATAACCGATAGGAATTCAATGGTCAATGTGCATAGTATATATCCATTCACTCTATTAATAATTCGCTGTTTAATCCATCAAATAAATATCAATGAATAAATAAAAATTATAAAAAAAAAAGTATCGAATAATATTATAAATAAAAATTTTATTTATTCATAATTGTAAATATTTTTCTCTCAGTTAAAATCCATCTGAATGTAACAATTCACCAAAAGTAAAATGTAGTGTTTTAATCGTGGGAAGTAAAATCATATACACGACCCTTATTTTTCATGTATATTTATAGACGACATCCCTTGTCTACGCCACGTGTATGCACACGAATTTTCGCTGGTGAACAAATCAAGAGGGGAATTAAATATTAGTCACCAGTAACTATTTTTTTTTTCTCCTCCTTTTTGTATAAAACGAAAATTATTTTTATTATATATCGGCACGTGGCGTTCTCGTTTGTCGTATAATATAGATAACCATCACAATGATTGGGTGATTTATTCTTGATGCCGCATGATGGGAAAGAGTTTGCCCTTCATTCCCAAGTGGAAATGTAAAATGAAATTGAATACAAGTAACGAAATAAAATGAAATAAAATGAAATAAAATAGAAATAACGATGGCCAGTAAGGTAAATTGCAGACGTTCGGTCACGGGTGTATGCAGCATAAAATAAAAAGGAAAAAAAGTCACTCTGTGTATCTATTTATTCCATGTCTGATGCCTCTGTGCATATACATATATACAAATATATACTTATACGTATATAGATACGACGAAGATAAGTGCAACGTAAAGAGAAGTCCGAGCACATCGCGCGCAACGCAGCGATTTAAATCCCAAGATATCAGCTAACGTTAGTGCGATATAATACGAATATATAGCATAATCCACATGGAAGAAAGGAAAAATAATAAAAAAAAAAAAAAAACCAATTGGACTCTCATTTGCCATACAAGAACGTGCCAACACAGATCGTGTTTTGCAATAACTCCCCTTGCCACTGGGTATAATCTCATGTTTTTCTATCTAATATACATTCTATATCCGGCAACAATCGATTTGTATAAGAATAAAATACAGAAAATATATATTTATAATCATGATTAAATTTTGATATTCAAGACATGATATTTCATTTGTTAGTATCAGCATTTTTATGAAAGTATTTTGAAACCTTTTTAGAATAAGAGAATAAGGGATGGACTTTGTATATTTCTATATGTGCAGTGTATGTGAATATGTTCGAGTATATGTGGAAAATTAAGTGAAGACGAAACTTGAGAAGTATCTGTGTTAAAAGCAAATGTGAAACACGAATAAATATAACAGCACCAGCGGTAAATTGTCCGTGACGTTGAAATTCTACTGGGAATTTTTGCTCCCTTAATTCATCGTATCACTGCAGAAATATTTTAACTTTACCATATATCAAAATTTACATTTTACATATACATAACGTAAGTGAACATAGAATTATAATTGTAGCTCCTGATTTGGACGTATGAATTAAACTCAAATGAAACTCGAATTAAATATATAATTAGTATATCTTTGTTCACCTCACATCTCCATTTATATACTTTGTTCACTGAATAATTTCACAATGAGAAATTTATGCAAAGAACACAAGCACTTCTGTCATCTAGACATCCTTCAGAGAATTACTAATTAACTTGGAAGATGAGAAAAAAAAAATTATAAATGTATTATAAAGATAAATGAAAAAAAAAAAATTTTTTTTTATAAATCTATACCGACAGTAAATTGATGGTTGGATCAATCAAATTAATAAATATGATGAAAAAATTATTGGATTATCGAGTCTTCAAAAATAATACGGTTAGACATGGAGTATATAAAATATATTAAATAAATCACGAATGAAGAACGATTTATATATCGAATATGAACCTGAAAATAAAATAAAAATATATTTTTTATAAAGCACGAGGTGCTTGATATTGGTTGTACGTGAAGCAAGTGGGTATATATAGGATATGTATTATAGTATGTATATATGTAGTGTGTTCCAATGGAGAAAGTTTTTACAACGAAGGCGTCCAACCAGAACCCAACAACAACATCAAGATCATGCGGACAATATTTTTTCTTTTAAAATTACGCTCAGCACATTATTTCGATATAACCACATATACGTACGTATCTATATCCAATATACACGTACATATATATGTTTATATATATCAGAGCAAAAGGAGCATGAACCTGCCCACAGGACATCAAGAAGATATTGGCAATGATCGTATACATTGCACGCTCAAAATATTATTGATTATTATTAAACTGAATTTCGTGCGGTTTCAAGTATTTATTTTTACGAACTTTTTTTTTATATTCGCATTTAACCTCTGGAAATTTATAAATAAAAATACAAAATGCCCAAATAATCCACATTTATAAATTAACTCGTATTAAATATTTATAATATTTATTTATTATTGCTATTTAAGAATTATATTTTTTTATTAATTTAATTGTCTTAATATTATAATATTTATTAATTATTGCTTTAGAAATTATATTTATCTATTAATTTAATTGTCTTAATATTATAATATTTATTAATTATTGCTTTAGAAATTATATTTATCTATTAATTTAATTTTAATTGTCTTAATATTATAATATTTATTTATTATTGCTATTTAAGAATTATATTTTCTTATTAATTTAATTGTTCTAATATTATAATATTTATTAATTATTGCTTTAGGAATTATATTTTTTTATTAATTTAATTATCTTAATATTATAATATTTATTAATCATTGCTTTACGAATTATATTTATCTAATAATTTAATTTTAGTTGTTTTTTATCATTTAATCATCAGTCAAAAGCGAAGTCTTGCTGTGTGTTTAACGCTTGGCCACTGTGCAAAGCGTCGCATTATAAATTATAGAGACTTATGGTTGAATTTAGCAGCAGCTTTTTTATAAGTAAACATAAATATATCTGCGTGTATTCATACAGAGAAAAGACATACGTTGCATTGTCCGGGGACATTAGTGATGTAAATTATTAATGCAAAAGAGAAATGCATATATGTAATATATGAATTTATATGGAACATGAGTATAAATACACCGTGGGTTATATGGTGATTAGCTCTGGACCCCATCTCACAGTCACAAACATATGTAATATCAGTTCCAAACAATAAACAACACTAAACAAAAATATAAATAAAAAAATTAACATGACTTTAACTTGTAATATTGCAGGACATGCAAAAAAATATTATGATAAAAAGTTTGTAATTTATTTATTCATTTTATATATTATATTCCACAATTTTTTTTTTTTTTCTTGTTTGCTGAGAATCAAATGTCATTGGATACTGTAATAAAAATTTCTGTGGAGTTATAAAATGAAAATATAATCAAGATATAATTTTCTGGATACTCGATATACAAATGAGACTGCATTGAGGGTGCAGTGAGATATTAACCGCTAATATTTTTCATTCGTTGTCTCACAGACAATCGCAAGTTGTTGGTCATTGGTTTTGTCTCTCTGATATTTAATTACTCTACAGAATAAAATTTCATCGTATAATATATATTTATTTCATATTCACGGTGGATTTATGTTATCCAATTGGCAAATAATAATGAAGTAATGAAAAATTGTTATGGGAATTAATAAAAAGAAATTATTTTGTAAATATAAAAATGAAAATATGGAATGAAATAAAATACAAATTCTTTGTTCTACATTTGAATATGATGTATACATTAGTAATAAGTTATTGTGTATGGTTGCAAAGCATCACACAGCGGATGTACCAATGAACCACAGTGACGAGAGTCAACGAGCTACTTCCGGGGACACTGAAATGCTCCAGAATATTACATTGATAACAGAAATTGGCTCTTCCAAGTACGACCATTCGCGGTGAGGTTGGACAAAACACAGACATACATTATATGTAATATAATGTGTATAAAAGCACAAAACATTTAAGTAAAAATGTCTGGTGAAAAAATTTATATTGAAAACGAAAAAAAAATTTAAAAAAAAATAAACAGTACTTGAAGAAATGTTGGGAGTATTTTTTTGGGGTTATCTTGCGAACTTGTTTCGATTGAATTTTTCAATCGCAACTGTTTTATTGCGCCCACATGCCATCAATGAATGAATTCATTCACGATAAATAACAGCCTTGATGTAGTTGCATTCTTGAAAATAAATGTGAATATATTTGTGAGAGAATGAGAATTAAAATAAAAATTAAATAAACGTATTAAAAGAACAACTATTAATCTCAAGTTTCCGGTTTATAATACTTTATATACTTTTGTTCAAACCCTCATTTTGCATTCAGCAATTATAAAAAATAAAATAAAATAAAAATTATATATATTCTTTATATTTATTTTTATTCTTTTATTCAACAGTTGAAAAGTATCGATGGCACTAAAATTTGTTTTCAAAAGTCAATGGCCTTTCCAGTTTCTCACATTACACAGTTCAATTGTTTCGTCGTTCAACTATATCATTTTCTCCAAGTAAAATATAAAAATAATATTTTTACCATTGAACTCATAAGAAACTCAATGTGCATTTACGATCGACTAAATCATCATTTTGAATATTACATTTATTGTAAATAAAAATACATCATGCTTGCATAAGCGTGAAATATTTATTGTTCATTTTGTGAAAAATATAAAAAACTATTTTACACATCTGCGGGCAATATTTCCATAGATCATAAAACAACTGTATATATTTATTCTATTTTTAAACTAATAACAAAACAAAACAAAACAAAAATGCCCCGAGGTAAATCACATAATACATAACAAAAACAAAAATTAATTTAATAAAACGAACAAAAGCCAATGAATTATCAATACCATTTAATAAAAAAATCTGCTTCAATATTTTATCACATGATAAAAAAAAAAAAAAATTAATAACATATTTTCGTCCACGAGAAATGTGAGAAAAAAATATTAACATGAAATAAAATATCGAATACATATCAATAGAAATATAATCCTTTGATTATATTATATCTATATAATACATATATACATACATATATTGTGGAATATATTTACTTGTTTACATATACATATAGCTACAGGTACATGTTCCAACCGATCTGGGACATTAAACGTGTCTCGCATACCAACGAATGATGCTTGTACACACCCATCACACTGGTCATCTCTCGTCGTTAATTCTCCTCATTCCGAACATTGCAACCTACAAAATTTATAACGATCCACCGCCGTTTGTGTATTACGCGCGTATAGCAAACTTGATGAGTACATACGCAATCACATCACACACTCAAACGATAAAAATTCCACACCAAAGTCATTTACATTTCACATTTACCCTCTTAACCCTCAACTGTAATAATAAATTCTAACGTTTATTATTTCATTTTCATAAAAATCATATTAAAAAAATAAACATCAATTAAAAATCTCTACCTCTCCAATTACAATTCCTACCCTAAAAAAAAAAAAAAATGTATAATATTTCTAAATACATTTCTTAATAGATATAAAAAAAAATATTAAAAAAAAAAAATAGCTCAAGTGACGTTGCGAAAAATTTATTAAATTACACGTGAACGATAAATGGTTTTAGTATACAGTAAAACGACGGTTTAGTTCCTTCTTGGTGTATATGAAAATAAAAGCAAAATATGATGCAGAAGAGCAAAAAATAAAATAAAAATAAAGGCAAATGAGAAATAAAAAACAGAAAAAAAAAAAGGGGTGAATAAATATGTAGGGAGGATTGGTATATATATATTCACGACACGATTGAGCAGAACATGAGGACGCGCAACAACGTAAAGTGATAGAGAAAGAGAAGAAATGCGGTACAGTAGAGAGGCCCCGTAAGGATTGAAAGGCGTCATCCGATCACAAGGCTGGTATCAGGTGCAAACCAGTTCCTGAAGCGACGCACCACGAAACCACACCAGTCGAATCTGCAAATAGCAACGTGCACGCAACCAATCTCACCGAGAGCGCACTCTATATATACATATACCTACACACCACAAACATATTCACAATTCATATACACATAAACAAACAAATATACATTTATATAATATATTTTTAAATCCCAATAAAATATTTATAACATACTTGTATATTGTAAATTATATTTTTTTTTTTTTTATATATAATTTTATAAGAAAAATACTTTAACTAATAATTATTTTACCGCACACAGTTACTCCATTTATCGTTAATGAATTAATTATTTTTTTCGCGTTTTATTTACATTTATTTTCATGCATAAAAAAATTTTTTTTTTTATAATTCTACTTTTATATATTCATGTGTATATGTTTGTATATATATATATGCTATTTGAGAAATATTATTCGACATTTTATTATGTGATACAAGTATTTTTATATGACCACAGTAAATGTGTGTGTGTATATGGTTTTATATTATATATTTTAACTGCTGTTTAACATGGAAGATTTCTTTTGAAATTAGTGTTAATTAGTCTTCGTTTTGATGTCCTTGATATATCGCATGGTATGGTATATATGTTTAATATATGTATATAAACGCTTGATCTTATATAATATATAAAATTAGTGTGTATAAATATTTTAATAGCGACGTATTAAAATAATGTTTATGGTCGTTTGAATCAATTGGTCAACATTTAATATAAATGTGCGCGAGACAAATAAATACAATAAGAAACATTTACATATACATATATACAATTGCGTGTATGTATATGTAAGAGTATAAATTCACCAATAAATCAATTGAATAAAATCAATGGTTGAGCACCCGCAAAAGTTTATACCACTTGAGCGATCAATTAATTTACCAATCAGTGGGTGGGAATATAAAATATTTAATACTGCACCTGCTATCGGGAGAATAATTATAATAAAATAATAAATAAAAATTGTCTCAATAGAGATAATTAATACAATTTTAATTCTTATGAATAATAAAAATATAATAATAAAAATTAAACCCATGATGAAAAATGTCAGGTTATGATAAAAACAAATTATGTATATTAAAAAAAATATATTCATGCGATATAAATTGCAAAACGAAGGGCAATATCTCGCGTGTATATCGGTAGTCAGAAGAAAGTGAAGAGAAATAAATATTCGTGTAGTATAATACTGGCCAAAGTACAACGCATAAACGATGACGTAGCAAAGTAAAAAAAAAATAAATAAATAAATAAATAAATAAAAATAAAAAATATATACATAAGTGAGTGAAGGACCGCAACCGGTACAGACCTGACTCGACGGAAAACACAGTTGAGTAAAGGAGAAAAAAAAAGAAAAACAAAAAAAAAATAAATAAAAATAAATAAAAACGAACGGGCGGACGATATACATATAGGAAGGGCGGGATGCCTTTTCGTCGTCCTCTAAAATGCTTATTACGCGACATTACCATGCAACAGCTCGTATGTAAGACATGTAGGTAGATTATAGCTAGAGAGAGAAAGAGAGAGAGATATATACCATGAGGCAAGAGGGAGAGTCACGCGAGCTTCGCCAACCCAGCAAGAAGAAGAAGAAGACGAAGTTTTTATGCAGTGTGTATATAAATGAAGAAGGTATAAACGCACCTTGCACTGGTGCCATTCACAAGCAATACAAGTATTATATGTATACTCTATACATACAGATATTTTTTTTTTAATTCACCATGTATGTATTTTTTTTTTGTTTTTTTTTTTACTACATTATTTATCCTCACTGATGACGGCAAGTAAATGTGCACGAGTTGTAATTACCATCGGCGTTCACAAACGTCCACGCTAATTATTAACAATTGATATCGATGAAAAAATAAAAAAACAAATTGACTAAATGTTACGCAGTAAAATTACAAATAATAATTAATAAACATCGTATTTAATAATTCGATATTAATAAAATGAATTTTTTAATAAAATAAATATTATAATCAACGTACTAAATAATTCTCGATGAATGATTGAACGTTTTCCTTTAGTTTTTCGTTGATTTAATGAACATGATAAATCTCTTCAGACATGCGGCATGGAATGAGTTAAAGACATGGTATAGAGAATGAGAGAGTACGTAAATTTATCGTCAGTCAAATGATGTATTTTTTTTTTCCAACTGGTGCTTTTGCCTGCGTATATAACTTAAACAGAAACCCAGGGATATTCTTTGTGCACACGAAATAAGTGAAGTGCTGGTGGCAATTGTGGCTTTTATATAGCCGTACTACATTAATTAATAAAAAAAAATCTAAACACACATAAAAACATTTATATAAATATAAAAATATCACCGCGATTAATTCTATCTAAATAAATAATACATATTCAAATAATTTAAATTATTTAAATGTACAAGTTAAATTGGAGACAGGGAGTAGTAAAGCAACCGTGTACATATATAGTCAACAGCGTTATTGTAATTATCTTGGTGGATTGACAGGTTAATGGTGTATGTGTGGCGGGGCCTCCAGTTAAATATGCTGCCGGTTTGCTCTTATTCTTCTTTTGCTGCTTCTCATTCCTTCCAACATCAAGTGCCCACTGTCTACCATTATACATACACATATGCGTATACAATATATATGTATAACAGAACGTTAGAGAGGAGTACAAGGTATATATTGTATGCAGTAGCTGCTGAGAGAACGATGAAACGAAAAGCAAAAGATTCTATTGAGAGAAAAAGATATAAAAAGAATGAAGAAAAAACAGAGCGATGTTATAGTAGTAGTAGTGGCAGTAGTAGTAGTAGTAGTATGCTTACGATATGTTAATCGGCATCACCGCGAGAGGAATTTCAGTGTCGTTTACTTGAAAGAGACAAGTAATATATGTATATGGAATATATGAAATGAAAGATACATAGAGAGAAGCGAAACGTAACGTTTCAAGCAACTGGCATGACATGGATTATTAAAAACGACTTGGCACTCACGACGGATTATAAACCGAATGAATATATAATAAAAGTATATAGCACGACTCATCGAAAAAATAATAATAAATTATAATAATAAAATGAAAGAAAAAAAAAAAAAGTGTCTTCACTTTTTAAAATCCGATTATATTGAGATCGCATTATCAACGGTTGAGGATTTTTATAATAAATAAAAAAAATAAAAAAACAAGTTGAATATTATATATATGAAGGACAAAATGGGATATCATCACACAGATTTGAATATATATATTTTTCTTAATTTCATCTCGCACTAATCTTTTTTTTTTACTAATATATTTAGTAATTCTTAAAGAGATTTATATTTTTTTTTTTTTTTGATTAGTTATAATATAATAGGGGTAAAAAATACTTATTATATTGAAGAAAAAGACAGGAAGAATTGCAAAAGCGGGCGGGCCCGCATGTGACACTTGAGCCATTCTCTGTTGAGTTTATCATTTGTTTATGTGTGTGAATAAATATATATATATACATATAAATGTACATATACACACGTATATAGTAGAGTAGTATTCCCACTTTCTTTCCCTCGAGCATCTTTGGAAGATTGAATCGTCTGACCACGCGGACCAGCTGGTGTGCGTCGTCTTGTCTCGCACCCCATAATGGCTTCTCGTTGATGCATCCACATATATGTACATAGGTATATATATACATATAAAAGTATTATATATTTTAAACTGACTATCAATCTCTTTTGCTTGGCACAGTGCTGCATCCACAGGCATATATAAAAGTCAATAAACAGCAGTGCTTTATGTATTTTTATTCTTCATTACGTTTTTACTACTACATGTATGTATATTAAACATACATATGTATGTATGTATGTATGTATATATAGTAAATATGTATATTCATTTATAAATATGTGTAGGCATAGGCGAAGGAGATATTCTCAAAAATAGACAGCTTGTGTATAGTAATCTTCCCACGGGCGTCTGTCAACATACGCACATGTATATGTGCACACTGGTTTGGAAAATATTTCCATATATGTAAAATGTGCGCGGTGAAAAACAAGCAAAAACCCGCACTACTAATATAGTATTCATCAACTATAATTTATCCTTTTTTATTAATTTATTTCCTAATTTTTTTTAATTTAATATTTAACTCTTTTTTTATTTCACGATTAAATTTATTTGATTTTCTTGGTATTTTTCGTTTAGTATATATGTACATTTAATTTTTAATAATTCTAAATTTAGTTATATGGAATTGAATATTGATGAAAATAACTGTAATATTAATCCATTAATTTTTTTTTTTTTTTTACAGTCATTGTTGCTTGATAGATTTTTATTTATTTATTGTGTATTTTTTGATGAGAGGTGGCAGAAGAATTACGCGAGAAATAATATTTTTACACCCAAAGAAACAAGTGTAAATTTACCGTATAGTTTACATTCAGTTGCCTAGATAAATATACACAATATTCTATATAAGAATAAAATTTCTCCCAGGTATATACATATACCCAGGTAAATAATTTTATAAAACCTTTGGCGGTGAAAGACAAATGATGAAAAAAATAAAAAATAAATAAAATAAAAATAACAATGGATTTTTCACGGATAATAGTAAAAGCTTTAGATTATTATTCGTTCATTAACGATAATTATCCTTTACATGACCAAATTGTGAAGTAAAATCATCACATACGAGTATGTATATATGAATAAAAAAAATATATACTTACACGCAAATATAATATATAACTCCGTAAGGTTTGAGAGATGAAGACGTGGATGCTCATTAGCCAGCTAATTTCTAATTAACGAGCGCGTTGCCGCGAGAATTCAGAAAGGGATGTGGGTTGAAAGCAAGTGAGACGCATATATGTATGTAGAAAAAGAGCGTGGATGATGTGAATATTCTTAGAAGCCAAGCATATATGTATTTATTAATGTGTCGATGTATATAAAAGCGTATATATGTGCGCGTTTCCCCTCGTTACATTCGAAACGCACGTTTTATGGAGTCCGCTCACGCGAGCGTCCTTAATTTCACGAGATAATTCCTCTCTGTACTATATACAACCAAGTATACGTATATACACGACCTCCCCGTAAATAATTCGCCCGCATTATCAACGGTCGTGCGTTGGGTAAAAAAAAAATTCCACCAACCGAATTTTTGGCTATGGATTGATGAATTATGCAACAATACCTACAATATAATGTTCATATTTTATATTATCTACTAACAATCAAGCAATCCATCATTATTTGTTAATAGATTAAAATAATACTCATCACTCAATAAAATATTTAAATTCATTTACAAAAATTTTTTTTTTTTTCAATAAACTCGATAAATTATTTATTGCAAAACTAAGATAAAAAAAACAAACAATTCGTATAAAAAATGAATCTATAGATACACACATATATATACATTATATATATATATAATGTTAAATAAAAAATAAATAAATAAAATTGGTTAAAAAAATAAAAACTCACTTTTTAGCGCTATCGAGAAATCTGTCAAACTCCACCGACATTTTACAGCACAATGCTTCTCTATTATGGGTCGATGAGCACTTGGTATTTATCATATGTCCATCTAGAAAGTAAAAAAAATAAAAAAAAATTAATGAAATTAAGTCAATAAATAAATTAAAAAATTTTTTTAATACAATAAATTTAGATCATGTCACGAGTCTTTGACATACAAAAGACACACGATAAATAATATCAGGTTAAAATTAATTCTAGATGGTGGTAGCACCCGCAAGGGATGCTGAAGTGGGATTAAGATGAGAGGTAATATTAAACATATATCTTCATATATTGTATATATGTATATTGTATATGTACAGTGGTTGGATAATTTTGTGCCTTGCGGCAATCTCGATTCAAGAAATAATATACGAGTGGGGTAAGCAATAAAACTCGTTACTCGAGAGAGACTTTAGTTTAACTATCCATAGAGTAGCCGAAAGAATTGCAGGAAGTATAAAAAAGAGAAAAAAAAAAAAGATGAAGTGAGTGAAAGAGAAAATAAAAGACGATGATTAAGATGAAGAGGGAGCAAAAACAGTGCACGCGTGTTGAGGTCAAATGTCGTACAGTGCCCAGAGGGCTCGCGTGCGCTTTACCCCACTACTACTCTCCCTTTTGTCCCCCTCATCCGCGGATTATTTTATGTATGTATATAACACAGACGTATACATATATTACCATGCGCTGTGGAGAACACGTGGAGACGTGTGTGTGAATTTTATTTTGTTTTTATTCTGCTTTTTTTTTTTTCCTCAGGACAGCTCGCTTTTATTACGCGACTCGATCAATAAATAATGATCGCTGTGCCTATAGTCCACACAATGATGCTCATACAATCCCTGCTATATGCGTTGTTTATATATTTTATTTTTTATTTTACATTTATATTTAAAGCGAAGAATTTTTTGTTTCCGCAGTGATAAAAATTGTTTTTTTTTTGCGATGAGAAAAACTGGAGAATTAAAAAATTATGGATTGTATTAAATAGAATGGTTACAGTTATATACCTATACAATGTATATTTATTAAGTATATATGTACATGTATATATGTTTATGTGTATTAGAGTCTTCGGGTTTTGTTCGTGATTTTCTACTCGAGACTATTCACAATGATTTTATCGTTCTGCTTGACCACACCCGTCCCTCAGGCATTGAGCTCATGCATGTGAAGATTTTATACATGGAATATATATATATATCATGCACGTGTATGTCCACGCCGCAATATTATATACACAATTGTGCACTTGAAATGAAATAAAATACACAATCGTTATAAATGCGTTTCAAAAATTTTCATCAGTTATTTAATTTTATTTCATTTAAAAAATGAAGAAAAAAAAATTCCACGTTTTATATAAAATGTATATGTATAGTATCGGATGGTTTAATTATTCAGTACGTTAACACTGCTCTGAGAGCGTGGCGTTAACTTGAAACTAAAGTGTCCCCTTAGGAAGAAATCAACCGGATCGTAAGAGAATTTTTCTCTCTCCAACTCGTTCACCGATCGTTTAGTTGGATAGTCGATATCCAGGCCTGCGGCGTCTCCACGTTCGAATATTCATTGCATGTGTTCCCCTTATTTACGAGACGATTATGTAACCCCATCGACAGAGAGATCTGTTCAATAGTCAATATCAAACACAGAAGAAGAAGAAGAAGAAGAAGCAGATGAAAGCAAATAAAATAAAATAAAAATCAACCCGCAGAATTTAATTCTCTGATGGAAAAAAAAAATATATAAACAACACATATAAATTTATCTAAAAGAAATTTCCGTATATCTTTAAGAGCCAATAGAATATATATTTATGTTATATAAATTCTAACGATGAGGTTGAAAAATATTTCAAATGATTGATGAACACTTTGTGTACACCCGCGTCTACACATGCACAGTTAAGTATAACATATATCAGTTTAACAGAGAAGCTATTGGGGCTGATGTATACAAGCGTGCTCCTGCCGCTTCTTCTTCTTCTTCTTCTTCTTCTTCTTCTGTTGAGCAATTATCGTATAAACGAGAACGCGATCGTTAAGCGTCAAATGTTATTGCTCGAGCGCAGGTTTTGCATTGTGATATTTCCACGTGTAAATACCAAACTAGATAAAGAAAAATATTAAAATAAAAAAGATTGTTGAAAAGCGTAGACTTACTCGTTAAATTATTGAAGTATTGGTCGTCTTTATCGGTGAAGAACCACGTCTGTAAGAAGAAAAAAAAATATAATATATTATTATGATAAAAAATTAAATTTAAAATAGAATATAAACTTTGGAGAAAAAATAAATAAATTAATTTATAAAAGTATATTCTCGTGTACTAAGTATCATTTTTTTTTTAACATTCTCATCATCTAAAATGTCATGGTTACATCGTTATATATGTAACGCAATGCACATGCTCTACTTGAAGTTATTTTTAGACTGATTTATATACACAGAGAATAATGTTTGGTAGTGATGTAGATGTTTACAAAAATATATTTAAGAGTTAGACGAATGGTAAAATTTTTCCGACACTTTATGGGGAGGGCGGGAATGAAAATGACGACAACGGCAAGTATACTCTTTGTATTTATATATGCAGTGTACTACTGCCACCCATCGTGTAGTATTTGTCGACATTTGCCAATGTGAAGTACAGAGAAAAACACAATTGAGATGTGCAAACAAAACATACATTAATACCTGTGTTTGTATTTATATAAACAGCAAAATTTTTTGCTGTTGCATTTGAATAAATGTTCAAGATTAACACTCAACATCAAAACGATGAAATGCAAATTAATAAAAAAAAAAAAAATACATATACGCGAAAGAAAATATAAATATAAAAATAATTGTAAGAGCACTGCGTAAAATCAACGAAGAAGTGTTGAGTTACGGATAAATATTATCTTTATATCAAGCTTTATATATATAAACACACTCATGTGTGTATAATATTTATAATACATATATAGAAATTATAAAAGTGTCGGTGAAGAATTGTCAACATCAGCAGTATAAAAAATAACAAAGAAAAAAAAAAAAGACAGACAAAACTTTTTTATTTTTTTCTTGAAATAAAATATATATAAGGAACCGCTTATGTCATCAACGGGTTTCACATTGACACTATTATATTAATTGTCCTTTCGTATATATAAGTGTCTCAATCATTAAAATCATCATAAAAATACGTAATACAACCACACATATATACATCAATATAAATTTCAACAATTTAACAATTTTGCTAATAAAATGATTCACCCAAAAAGACTCATATTTCATTTAATTTTATCATCCGTAATTCTCATAATTGAAAAATTAAACATTTAATGACGCCAGAAATAAATGTCTCATTAATTAAAAAAAATCTATTTATATATAAATAACTAAAATTAATAAATAAAAATAAATTAATAGTTGATACTAAACTCTTCCATATCAAAACTCATAACGGTTATTATATTATAAAAATAGATAACTAATCTTTCTATAAACACTCAATGCAAATTGATAAAACCCTCTTCATTGTAAATACATCTAAATAAATACATAAATGTTTATAAATGATAACTCAAAGTGAAATGATTGTATCATATAGTTATATAGCACTTTGCCAATAACCACAAGAAGTCAACTCACTTATAAATTCAAGCGAATTATTATATATTATACGATTGGTATACATATTATATTGAGAAAGAAATAATAATATTAAATGAAAAAAAAAAAAAAAATTGAATAAGTAATATAAATAAAATGAAAATAAAAAGAATAATATTGAAGAAACGAAATTGTCAAAAGACCGCACGTGTGTGGTACAGAAGGAACGGGATATAAAATTGCAGCCGTGAGTCCACTGCTATTGCAAAGCCCCTCACAGCGTATATACAACTAAATGAAACCGTGCAATTGGCCCCGCACAATTATCCTCGGTCAGCATTGGAATGAAGACTCTCGCGTCTGGGACGAAAATTGGTGGGCTTGTGGTTATATATTCGGACCGAGTCACTCTTGGTAATAGTAGAGTTGTGAATGCAGCCTTTGACAGACGGTTCCAATTCAACACACACACACACACATACACGTACCTATATATTTATTTTCCAATAATTCTCAACTTTGTTTTCCAATTTTACTTTATTTACAATATACAATATATAATGAAACTTTATTTTATTCCAGAAGAAAATGATATTGAATAAATGAATATATATAATAGAAGTAGAAAATGTTTGTCGGGTATTGAAGATTTGAAAGGAAATAAATTGAAGAATCAACGAATCACTAAATTTAATTTTATTTAAAGAAAAAAAATAAAAAAAAAATAAATGAAATAAAGTGTTAATCGATACTGAACTACAGACTAATAACCAAAACAATGCATGACCTCGCCGTTCACCTGTGTCCAATTTGGAAAGAGAAATTCAACACCAACCGCGCGAGACTACCTGTGCACATATGTATATTCACGCGGTTCCTTTTTAACTCTTTCTCAACTTCTTTTATTTCTTTCTTTCAATTTTTTTTTTATTATTTATATTCTTTGCTTTTATCATTCTCCTCATTCACAGCATTATTATTCGAATTGTATATGTATAACCCAACGAAAAATTATATTGAGAAGCCTTATATACAAATTCAATTAAACATTTTCCTCCATCGAAAAAGAAAAAAAAATAAATAAATAAATATAATTATTCACATTCATCATGATAGATAATTAATTATTCAATTCTTGCTTTGGCAATTATATTTTATTTGACATTGACGATAGGCTGCGATATTGGAATAATGAACACACGTGACAATCAAAGTGGAAATATATTGATTTATAAAACGATAATGCAAAAACAAACAATATTATATTATTCTCTCCATCATTTCATGCAACGAATTCCTATCACGATTATTCTCTCTCACTTGAAAATCAACATAACATCCATGTATTAAATTTGCATTGTACATGAATACATATTTATTAAAATGAATACATATAATGTGAGCTACTGCATGATGATATGTATTTTCAAGAGCATTGCATCCAAACAATGCCACTCTGAATAATCTCCGTTAGAGATATACATTCAGTTTAGTTTAGAACAATGATCTATTTTGAATATATATATATATATATATATACAAACTGACGGAATACATATATGTTTACCACATTTTCAAGTGCGAGAGATAGCATCATTGAAATATAAATATAAACAAATGTTAATACTTTGTGTTATATACCAACCAAACCTATTCTATAATTCTCTTTATATTATACTTTCATTTGAACTTCAGTGAAGCCAACCGAATCATCGAAATGCCGATCGTTCCACGTAAATTCAACCGATAATATTCCGCGTTTCCTCAACCAGATCCAAACACTTACTATATATTACAAAATACAAATAGCAACCGGGCGTGATCTTCGCGCCGGTTTCTCAGGGTTAATTTCCCAAGTGCCAAGTGCGATCCCGCAGCGTCAACATTCCGCATGAAAGTCTTCGGGTACATTTACAATACATGCAATTAGTCGGAGTCAAAGATAGTTATCGCCAACTCGTTTAACCTCTGCGTGCAATTTAGCGAACGAGAGAAATGGAAAGAAATAAAAATAAATAAAATAAAATAAAATAAAATAAAAAGGAAGTCCGGGTTATCTGAAGAAACGATTGCGAGCGTATTTAATTTGACGCGAGTGAATGAAAAAGAAAAAATAAAAAAATAAAAACAGTATATATAGAAATAAGGAAGAATAAAAAACCATCAGTGCAATGAGATGGTTATAAATTCCCACACAGCTGCGTATAAATTTGAATGAGTAAACGCGTCGTAACATACAAGTCATAATTTTGCAGTGGCATATGGGCAAGTTGCAATTTCATCTGGCATTGACATTGAATGTATAGTATTTCATAAAGTATTTATAGCAACGATCATGATGATGAAAATAATAATAAATAATTTAGATATTTAAATATATAACGAACCTGATCTTTAGCATATTGAAACCACGTGCTGATTATCGATGGTAAACGCGAATAATGATAGTTACGTGTTGTCTTAACGCTGATAAATACGTCATTCAAGTCAGTTGAATAAGGTGCAACAGTAGCTGTGGCTACTGGTGGTGTCACAGCAATTTCGTCAGCAATAATTCGTTGTATCTCAGGCATGTCTATCTCCAAATTATTGCCACTTATTCCAACGACATTCTCATCCGTCCACTGTAAATGCAAATAAAAATAAAAAATTAACATATAAAAAATACTAAAGAAAGAAAGAAAAAAAATTTTTTAAGTAATATAAATATAATTGGACTGAGCTGTAATTTTATATTTTAATTTTATTCATCACCTGACGTGGTACAACTGCTTGGTATATTAGCATGGTAGCATAAGCAGTTGCAAGAACAAGTGCGAGGGCCTGCAATCCTCGTCTTGTAAGCAAACCTCGAGGCATCTTCGTATTGGTGGCGGCGGTGGTGAAACCACTGCCAACCACCACTGATGTTTGTATTTGGGCCTGAGGCCCAACAAACTTTATGTCCCTCCCGTATTGCCAACGTTTCTCCAGTTTGTCAAGCACCGATGATATATACTCGACATCACTGTTTAACTTCTCCGTCGGGAACAACAAACTCATAACGCACTCACAAAAATACAATTTTATTTCTCGGTTTAGTTTGTTTATATTTTTTTCTTCCGCTTTTAATTTATTAAAATTACTCAAATTATATCAGTATGTATCTGTCATTATTATTCACTCATATTAATTTTATATCTAAATGAATAATACATACGTTTATTTGATGTAAAATAAATTTGATTGCAATTTAATTGTAACGCGATTTATTTACATCAGATGCAAACAAGAAATTGAGGCCAATGCAATTTATTGTCCACATTAAAAGTCTCTCACTGACCCTCATTTCATTACACAAACACTTTTTCACTCAATTTTCATTTAAAACTACAACTTGATGTAAATTTTATTTATTCAATCATTAAAATCTATAATAAATTTTTATCTTTATTTTGATTACAATAATAGACTAGCTGAACGAAATTTTATTGAATTATATTTTCATCCACTCAAGTTTCTATATTATAAATTTAATTCAACAATTATTCTGCATTATTATTCACTCAAAATAAATATCAATACACCCAGAATTATAATAAATTATTAATTCAACAGAGTTTTTAATTCTCGAATGGAATATAAAAATTGAAATTAAACAAAAACACAATCAATTATTTTATTTTAGTTGTTACAAACAGCGCCAACAACCTTTCAGGCGCACAACGGGCCACTGACTAAACACATGGACCCGTCGCCGTGACTACAGTGTAAACATTACCATAGCAGCAGACCAGCACACTACTCGATTGTAGTAGGTAGTAAAAGAGAGGGATATAAATACATATATAGATATACAATATAAATTGAACGAAAATATAAAGAGAAGGGGAGAATGTAATGTAGTACATAAATTGTAATGCAGTACAGTGAAAAGTCAAGGATATAGGAAAAATATCATCAAGGCCAAACCATATGAAGTTATATTTAATTAATTGCAACTATAGAAATTTATACAAGTAAAAAAAAAATTTTTTTTTTTTGGTTATGTAACAAAATTTTTATTATTAAGTTTTAATAACGTCGAATACAATCTAAATATGTATATCTAATTATGTATATACATTTGTACAATGATGATATTCATTTTGATAAAATCATAGTATACATATAAGCTTTTTTTTTATGTATATATGCATTATTTAGAACATACAACAATAATAATTCAAATGTATGCAATATTGCTATTATTATTTTTTTAATTATTATTATTATTATTATTATTGGTGAATGAAAATAATGTTAAATACGTTTCATGTTACTCTTCGACGTAATAATACAATGCTATTGTATAATTTTAATGCCGGACCAAGTCGTAGACCCAGCAGTGATATTAAATCTTCTTGTGTTAACATTAAAAATGCTTCACCATCAATACTCTGATTAAAATAAAATATAATTAGATTTTTTTTTTTTTTTATAATTATTTATGTGATAATGTTGGTTTGTATTATTTATACTCACGTGTTTGCGAAAAATACTGCCAACTTCTTTGCAATTGGGAACGCTTTGAATAAATTTGATAACCTCCTCGTTGGACCATCGTCGTGGATTTGTATTTTGTTTGGCGACAACACGATTTAATGCATTACTATGTTTTGCCCAAATGTGCGGTGCATCCGGTAATGGATTATATCCGGGATTGTATACGGATTGATAAAGCTCTGTGCGTAATTGTTTGTCGGGCATTGTTGATGCGTATGGTAAGGAACTCATTGAATCACCATAACCTGAATTTGATAATGAATATTGTGGCTCCTCTGACACGTGTCGTCTGAAATTAATATTAAATTTAATAATAATGAAATAGAATAGATACTTATATGTAATTTAATAGGATAAAGACATTTATTTATTTGTTTTATTACCTTTTTCTACGCTTTTTTGTATGCTCGTCATCATCAGTTTGACCATCACTATGATGATGCTTTGATTTGGTCAATCTAATATTTTAAATGATAATAAATATGATAAAACAATTTTAAAAGTTGATTAATCTATTTTTTTTTTTTTTCATTACTAACCTTTCTGATGTTTCCGGTCGTTCATTTCTATCTGAAAATTCACCATCCTCTTGTTTAATATCTTTTTCAGATTTTAAAGGTTTATAATGTATTGGAGATATTTTCCCCGATTTTTCACTCCTTTCGTGCTTCAGTTTTTCAGTTTTTTCCACTTTTCTTGTGTGCAATGATGAATCCTCGTCATAATCACAAATTTCATGTTTAACATTCAACCTATCAGATACGAGTCTTATTTTATGTAGATTTTGCGGTGAATATGGACAACCCGATGCAGAATTGTGAGTAGCAAATTTCGGTCCTTTCACATGACCAATGCCACGACAGCCTGGTGTACCACATTCTGTACGTTCTGCTAAATTTTCTGATGCTAAAAACAAATTTATACAATTAAAATAAACCGTCAAACAATTATTTTTAATTTTATTTATTATAAATATTTATTTAAATTGATTAATACAACTCACACAACTTACTGGGTGGAGGTTCAAGTGGATGACCAGTTTTTGAACACCATCCCATTGGATGTATGTCTGGTGAATCATCATCGACCCAATAAGCATGTGTTTCTGGCCAACCATCAAATCGAATTTTCAGCCTGCATCAGAGAAAAAAATCAATAAATAAAATAAGTAAATTATCAATGCATAAAAAGTCGATGTAAAATAATTTAATTGATAATGAATTATGATTTCTGAACATACATGTGATCCTTTACGTCCTCAACTGTTGTCACTCGTATCAATTGTGGAACACGTCTATCAACCACCTCCAATTTCATTCCTCGCTTAAATCCACAAGGCGGTCGTTGTTTGAATGCACGTGCTGGTGCCGCGACTGCGCGCGTTTCCCTCAAATACGCATCCCAAGTAAATGACTTTGGATCTTTGTAATCTAAATGATAACATTTTTATAAATATTTTTTCCCCATCTCTATATATTTATAATGAATGAATAAATTTATTTATACTATTTGGTGGAGTGAGACTGTGTCCATTGTGATGACACCATCCAACAGGATGAATGTAAGGTGAACTTGGATCAGCCCAATAATCATAAACTTCATTCCACGAATCAAAATGTACTAATATTCGTGAATCCATTACACCGGCAATGCTGGCAACACACACAAGTGACGAATGTTTTCTATCGACCGCTTCTAACTTCATACCAACACGAAAACCCGTTGGTGGAAATACCGACTGAAAAAAAATAATATACATTAATACACTGATAATATTAATATTAAAATATTGTTATTTAAATTATAAATTTCATAATTTTCTTACACTTTTGTGAGTTGAAAATGCAGTTTTGGGTGCTGGTGTTGCCTTGCACGTTTTTAAATATGCATTCCAATTGAAATTAGATGGTACATAACCTTTAGGTGGATTTAATCGATGTCCATTTTTCTCAGACCAACCAACAGGAAATATATCCATACTATCTGCATTAACCCAAAAGTCAAAATTCTCGGTATAACCATCGAAATGCAATCGTATACGATAACCAACAACTTCAAATACCGTGAGAACACAGTATCGTGAGGGATGTTCAGGATCTATTCCTTCTAATTTCATTCCAACGCGAAATAAATTTTTCCCATAAGGAAATGCATCTTTGAATAATTTCACTGGTGCTGCTTTTGCTTTTGTAAACTCTAAATATTTCGACCATGAAAATCCATGTTTGCCCGTTTGCCATGGATACTTTGATTCAATCATATCACTTTGACTCTCTTCATCTGCAGTAATTGATGCATCCTTGGTATCTTCATCTGTTTCAGATCTTGGAGGCTCCGGTTGGGGTGTTGGTATCTCAATTTCTTTTTCTCCAGTTTCCTTTGCCATTTTTACAAGCAACATTTTCTTTCGTTTCCTTTTAGCTCGCAAATCTCTGTACAAACATTAAATAAATGGAGAAAAAATTGATTAATAAAGCTGAACATGACCACAACTTTTTTTTGCAATAAATTTTGCGCCTCGAATGAATTCTAAACTTACCTGGCTTCCTTTTCACGTCGCAGCTGATGCTGTTTCTTGGCTTCGATAATTTCTGAACATGCGGGACTGCACGATATAGGGCTCTCGAACTCTGCTGCTAATCCATAACAACCGCAACTTTCACAGCAGTAAAGAGTATCAGCACGTGCGTCAGGTCGGCTTTTTTTTTCTTCGTCTTTAAAATATTCATAATTTGATCATTTAATATTTGTTTGAAAAAGAAAATAAAAAAAAAAAAGACACAATTTCTGTGTTATGTTTTAAATTTTGAAATAAATACATACTCTTCTTTTCGGTAGTGGCCCCCACTGCACTGGACTTTGAGGAATTCTGCGATAAACACACATTTTCCTTATCACCGATGCTGATGTGTTTATCCTGTTTGTTATTCTCGTCGTCATCTACGACTTCCATCAGTCCAAACTCGTTTATGCAAAACTGCGCGATTAGCGCGTATTTTCAAATTTTTTTTATTACAAAAAAAAAAAATAATTTTACAAACTAATTTATGGATTATTTTTCAAAAGTCAAATATTAATTAGATGTAAATAAATATTATCTATTGGAAATTTCAGGCAGTATTATATTAAAATCAATTGGATTATAATAAAATAGTTTGGCCTGTTTGATGAATTTATTCAGATAAAAAAAAAAAGAGGAAGAATAGTAATCGATGAACCGACGAGAACTTTGGAATTAATAATTTAAAGGTTAATAAAAGCAATATTACCTTAATTGTACTGCCAGGAAGTGATCCTACACCGTCTTTCCACTCTAATGCTTTTGTCGCGTCGAAACTTGGATCGTTGTGATGTGCGCCATTAACAACTTCTTTTGTTTCTGTCCTATTACTTGATTTATTATTATTATCGCTCTTTTTTTCCGCACGTGCATCAGATGCACTACAATTACTCGTTGGTGTTTTAATCATTTCAATTTTTATATCGTCATCAATTGTAACTGGACTAGCAGCAGCTTTATTACTCTTCTCCTGGCTTTGAACTACTTTAATTAATGTAATATCATCGTCACTCTGTAATTTTTTATCTTTATCCTGATCAGTAACCTCTGGACTTTCAATAGAATAAGTCATGTCCATTGAATTATCTGGGGTTGGTTTTAAATTTTGTTTTTTCATTCTCTTTTCGCCGGAATTACGGAGAATATTACTAATCGTTTTTTTCCGTTTTTCCGGCTGTCCAACTTCGTCTTTTTTTGGTATCGGTGTAATTACAGCTGAATCTGGATTTTCTGTTATTTTTATACTATCGGAAGAATTATTCCCGACTTTTCCAACGCCTAACAAGCTCATTTTAGTGATTGGATGCAGTGGCGGCGGATTTTGCGCTCCATTCGTTGACTTTGATTCACATAGCACTGAATAAAATACAAAAATTTATTTTATTATTAAAAATTATATTTTTTTTTTTCTAAATACAATTTCAACAAACATGACATTGAGTTGACTTGTAATATCTGAATATTATTTTCACCTGTGACTCCTCCTTTGTTCTCAGCACTAGCGGGGCCGTTATTGAATTTAAGATTGAACATGTTTTGCTTTGGCGGTTCAGTTGGTTGCGGAATTGAAACTGGTAATAATAAATTTGTTATATGCTTTTGAGGTTGAGTTTGTTGAATAGACGTACTCGTTGATGTTTGTCCCAATTGTGAAATAACAGGTGCAATAACTAACTTTGGTTTTGTAATTTGACTGGTAGGAATGTTTCCTATTTACACAAAAAAAAAGAAAAGAAAAGAAAAATAAAACAATTGTTTTTCTATTAAGTATCTATTAATTATCTAAAAGATTGATAAAATAAAAATATAAATCAATATCAAATTGATAATTATTTAATACCTGGAGAAATAACTACGGGCTCTCGTGCTTTATTTGGCTTTATCAATGTACCAAGATAAGCAAAGGTGTGCTTTCCCTGTTGATTATTCGTCGAATTGCCTTGGGTTGTTGTATTCAATGGCAAAATTTGTGCTGCTGATGATGCAGTTTTACGTAGTAATATATGTTTTTGTCCTTGAGTGGGTGGACTTGTATTAACATTAGTTACGGGATGTCTTATCACTATATGTTGTTTATTTTGCGGTAATGCAATTTGATTTTGGCCTTGAATAAATACTTTATTTGGACCAGTAATAATCTAAATTGTAAAAAAAAAAAAAAAAACAAAATTGTATATTCATTTTCATTTAAAATTGTTATTTTCCTCCATTTTATATTTTTTTTATTCAATAGAATTTTTCACTGGATTTATATTATTAATTAATAAATGCTCACTCACTGGATTGTTTATAGGATTGATTATTGCTGTTAATTGAGTAGGAGTTGATGTCACAATTGTTGGATTTGTTGCAATTGATTGGCCAGGATGTATCTTGCCTTGCTGAACATAATACATCACATGTGCTGCCGATTCGTCTTGATGATGAGTTTCAATTTTTGTAATATCATTTGCGTCCTCGACGACAATTTCTTCGGCCATTCTATTAACAATTTATTTATGTTTTTTTTTTTTAACTCAACAATTTATGGCAAAATTAAAAATGTACAAACAATACATAAATACATTCATGTAAATTCATTTGATAATAAAAAGAAAATAATATATCCCAAATTGTAAAATAAAATAAAATGAAGTTTTGCATACCATTGAATTACCTGTACAACCAAGACAAAACTTATTCCATATAAAATTACGTCAACATAAAATCGATGACGTGAATTATTGCGTGGATAGAGAGTTTCGAAAGACGCGCCAATTTATTTATTGTAAAACACGATTATGCGATTTTTATATTCGCGATAAACAATATAAAAAAATTCATATAACTTATGTATAATATATGTTTAATATGTTCAAGTCATTCCAAACCACGAGGTATTATGTTACATATATTAAATATGTCTTAAGACACTATTGTCCAAATGAATTTATGATTTACACGTCGTGAAATTTTTACATTCATCTAGATTTCATTATGTGATTATTTCCTAAATAATCTCATCATATTCAATTCTCATATCAATTATTGATACTTAATAATTATTAAACTGATACCTAAACCCATGAATAAACAATATATAATGTATTAATAAATAAATAAAACGATTGGAAGATTTGAAAGAAAAATTAACAATTTAGCACGTATCTCTTTTGAGCATTCGAGTCTTTGCACTCTGTATATATCACTACAGCTTCATTTTCATTGTCTAGATCGCGGGAGCGACACAATTGTATTTCTATATACTAAATACATATATAAACGACAATGGAACACTAATTCAGAAAATGAAAATAGTAAGAAAAAAGACAAAGTGAATTTATCATCTAATCTAACATCAAATACAATTTTATAAATGAAATAAAATATCAATACAATAAAACATTTTCATTTTCTAATTAATTATATGTAATTTAATTTACAAATAATTATATTAATACTATATGATATTGAACAAACCACCACGAATCGTATGTAGTTACTAATATGCTCATTCTTTGTGTGAAAACTAACCTTAACTGCTGAAAATTCCCTTCATTCCATCACTAACCAATAACGATTAATAACTCATGTGACGTCATATTAACATCGCATTGCCATTGGCTTATTGGAACTTATCATTGGAAACCGACGAGTCGGCTTTCCTTTAAAATAGAATACAACTAAATCGAATGGTTATAAACAATATAGATAAAAATAATATAATATATGCATATATAACAATGGATAAATATTTAATTTGAATTTTCAATAATAAACAAATGGCAAAATGTGATTTATTATTCCAAGTGGAATATTGTAAATTATATTATGGCGGGCCGTTATTCATGATATTAACCTACAATAGATGATTATTACAATTATTTATTTAATAATTACAATTGTTATATTGTATACGTATTGTTTTGTTCTTTTATTTTTACTTATGATTATATAGATACATACATATATATAACAATTGTACAGTCTCAATAGATGAATTTGTTGGACCAACGTACTTTGAGATATGTAACAAATGTATTCGCGTGATGTTTAAACAATCAATTCTCATATAAACACAATTAAATATATTCAATTAATATAATAACATTTCATTTTATCTATTCCACAGGATATATACGATAATAAATGCTATGGTTATTATATATAATGTTAATAATATCAGTATAAACTCACGTTTTAAAGTTATCAGTCGCCATCATCCGAGTACAGATAGAGAAATAATAAATACAAACACGCATGCGCATTCACATTTATTTCTTTATATATACATATATAAATACAGGTATATTTATTATTATTATTTTTCATTGAAAATATCCAGTACAACTGTGTGTGCACATGCACACTCTATATGCGCTGTAAGTGCTGCGCAGTAAAATTAAAATACCGCGAAATATTTGAATTACTTTTATTAAATTCCGTAAAAATCAATTCTCAATTATAAAAAAATTTTTCATATTATTATATTCAATCCATTCAAAATTATCAATATTATCAAATAATTTATTTATTTTAAAAATATCTATCACAATTATATTTTCTGAACCAAAATTATTTTTAAAAAATTTCTTCTTAATTTAAAATTTAAAATAATCCTATATTTTACATTATATAATTATATACTAAATATATTTATTTCAAATAATCATTCTTAGATCTATTATTTAAATATATATTAATACATTTACTCTTTTTTTTTTTTTTTTTTTTTTAATCAATTATATTTTTATTGAGTTCTTTTATATTGCGCACATTCATAATGGACTATATATATATGTATATATCAACAATATGGAAGAGTGGGGAACGGAGAAGATACTACATATATCTATCTTTCTTCAACACACACATGCTTACATCAGCTGACACTGGTTTGTGACACTCTCAACTCTCTTGTATTTATATTTACATATCGATGATATGAACGAACAGTCTATTCAAATGTTACCAAGACGCCGTGTCGCATTATAAATATATAAACATTATATATTAATAAATATTAATGTTAAATGTGAAATATTATAATTATTCAATTATATTAAGAGAAATTTAAGGTTAAAATAAATATATATATATATAATAAATTATCTCATTTTAATAATTGTATTATTCCACAAATTGAGATTATTTTATATATATTTTACTGGTAAGTTTTTGATTTATAATATTTATATGTATGTATATATATGGTTATGAAATAACTCAAAATATATAAGCAGAAATTAATAATAATTAAACGATTTATGTATATTTTTTTTTTAATATTGTAAAGAAGAAATAAAATATTTGTGATAATGTAAATTTTTTTAGTATTTTTTTCTAATGCATATCGCAATTGTATTTCAAAGTTCGTGATTATAATTTTATTATGAAAATAATATATATGTATATGTGTTAATTTTATCTTATTATTGCAGAAGAATATTTGTCGACATGGGTAATGTTGTGAGTAGTGGAGAGCATAATGATGAATTGGTGGACATATTAAGAATTTTGGGTTATATAAAAAGCAAAAAAGTCGAACGTGTTTTTCGTGCTGTTGATAGAGGGGATTATGTATTAGCAGCTCATCGTGAAGCAGCATATAAAGATTTGTCATGGAAAATTGGAAATATACATTTATCAGCGCCATGTGTTTATGGGAAAGTAATGGAGGGTTTATCATTGGAGTCTGGATTGTCATTTCTAAATTTGGGATCAGGCACAGGATATTTGAGTACAATGGCTGGTTTGATATTGAGTGAGAGAGATAATTATGTATATTTTTTTTTTTTTATTAAAATATATAAGGATGAAAATTAGGTTAGATGAAATATGAATGAATAATTGTATTTATTTATTTATGTATTTATGCTTTTTTTATTTTTGTTTAGATCATCATGGAACTAATCATGGGATAGAATTGAATAAAGATTGTTTGGATTATGCGTACGAAAAATTAGAGGAATTTAAACAAAAATCATTGGCACTTGATGAATTTGATTTTTGTGAACCTGTTTTTATGCATGGTAAAAATATTTGTTTAAAATACAAGATAATTATTTATTTATGAAATATTAATTATATTTAGATATTTTAAACAAATTATCATTTCATAACAGGAAATTGTCTGAAACTTGAACCAAATAGACAGTATGATAGAGTTTATTGTGGTGCAGCTTGTCCTGAATCACATGAGGCATTTATCAAACAATTTGTTAAAATTGGTGGAATTCTCGTTATGCCATACAAAGAAAATTTACTTCAAATTGAAAGAATTGATGATAATTTATGGAAACATAAATCAATGTTGCCAGTATCATTTGCGCCATTAATTATACCAAAGGATGATGATCATCGTTCACTTCAACTACGTAAATTAATATTATTATATATTTTCATTTTTTAATATCACCAATTTAAATAATTTATTTATGAACTTTTATGATATTATTCACAGCTCGTTCGGAGCCATTGTCACTTCAAGAATTATCACGATGTATAATCCGTAGTGAAATACGTAATTTATTATGGAAATCACATCCGGAATTACAAACACGTAATTTCATCACAAAAGGAGCCAATAAGACTAATCATACTCAATATTTAGCATCACATCAAGTTATTCCTTTTTTCAATGCATTGGGACCACGTCCAACAATTGAAGATGATGACGACGACGACGATGATGATGATGAAGAAGAAGAAGAAGAAGAAGAAGAAGATGGTGATGCTGATGATGATGATAATGATGACGACGATGATGGTGATGATGCAACAAGTCGTGCACAATTATTTTTTTATGTCTGTGCTGGATCTCGGTCATCAACTCCTGTAAGAAGGAGTATTTTATCAAAAACAAATGAGAATTCAGTCGATGTATTTGATAGTATGAGCGATGATAACAACGTAAACGAATCATCAGAAATAAAAAATTGTGATGCAATCACTACTATTCCATCCACAGCAAATGCTGATTCTCCGTCAACTAGTTATCAAAATAATATTGGAGTCAATAAATCATCAAATGACAACGATAGTATATCACCCCTAACAAAAGAAATCGTAAATACAAAGGTCACTAATAAAGATCAAAGTTCAACTGTAAATACTGCCGTTGAAAAAGAAAATAAATTGTCCCAAAGTCATTTTGATATTGATGATCCAATGGAACTTGACGTTTCAACGGAGCAGTTAGAATGTAGTAAAAATTCTGATTCAAATAATAAAATTGATTCTTCTAATTTAAATGAAAGTAAATTGAATGAATCGAAAAATAATCATAACCAAATGTCCGATACATCAAGTGATGATAATGAAGAAAATTTAATTGATTCATTGGATCGTGATACGTCAATGAGTTATAGTAGCAGTAGCGATCATAATGATGAGGCTGATGATGAAACAAATTCATCAATGGATTGGCTTAATGCAATTGAATGGCATCATATGAAAAGGGGTCTGCCTGCGTATAAATGCAATAGTGATAATTTGTCAAATAATTGTTCCCAACAATCAGAAACAAATGTAACAAACGATCAAGATGGATCAAAGCTACAAAAAACCTTTCAAGTCTTTGCTCATCATGTGGATATTAATGTTCTCTCCAGTCATATGAGAGATAAAATTTCAAAATTACCACTACCTACGTCTTTATTAATGTACATAAATTACAACCGTAATCTTTAAAGTATTATATATCAATTGATTAACTTATAAAAAAAAAATATATATTATTGGGATTATTTTTATGAATAATATACTCGAATATCTTTAAACATAAATTATATAAAATGTTTTGCATTTTATTGTTTCAACGCATGACGGGTCCAGAAATATTCGCAAAATCCCAAATAGTATAAATGTGTGCGATTTTATATACGAGACGCTTCTGAGGTTGCGCATTGAAATATTTTCAGTATAGGGATGAAGCTCACGCCCAACCACTGCAAACATTTCATCTTGTCGTTAGTAAATTTATCTCTCTATCTCACTTATTTGCTCATTATTTTATTTACAATATTAATAAATTCCGTTGGTCTTAGTTTATGTTATCGAAGTATTAATTTTATTATCAAATACGAAGTTAATTTTATACTCCAACGGTATAATGATTTAATTTGTGTATTTATTTGAGATAGTTCGCGAAATGGAGATGAAGTCACAAGAATAAATATTGCCAAAAGGGGTCGATGATGCATTTAATCGTGGGCGCGCACGATGTAGTACGTTGATTTATCATGTCTTAATATCACGGAAATTGCGTTGGTGATTATAAACATAAATGCAGAATTGTTTTGGCATTGAATAATTCAATTGAGTCGAACAACAAATTAAAAAAGTAAGTCAAAAAAAAAAAATAAAGATAATATTTACTTAATTTCAATAACGCTGCGAGATTAACGAAGTTCATTGAAATATTAACGATGAATCAAAGTACATTTTACAACAATATTTTCATATATTTTTCATAGCTATCTTTAGTGGATAATTGCTTTGAATAAAATAACATGTAATGAATTTTTAAATTGTAGATAAAACAAAAATCGTCGCAATAATGGGTGGAAAATTGTACAGACGATGGTTATGGTGTTTGTTGATGATCACCTGCTTCATTAGCATAACTGACGGCAGTGAGGGAATTGTTGAATCTTGCGGCAGCCATCTAACATCTCCCCGAGGTGTTATTCATACTCCAAACTTTCCCGGGCCATTTACCGTGCCTATCAAATGCCGTTGGGTGATTGATGCTTCCGATGTGCCATTTACCAATAATTCTATTGTTGTTTATCTCACGCAACTTTATGTATATAAAGGCTTAACTTTTACGGAATACGCATATTATGAATCAGAGATAACGCATTATGGCGCTACTGTTATTAAAAAAATAACAGAGGGAAATGTATTAGAATATCGATGGTTTAAAACATCACGACCATTTCTTGTTATTGAATTTGAATTAGATCGACTTGAAGGCAATCACATTCGTGTTCTTCATGATCTTTTAAATGTTTACGGTTTCAATATCACTTATGAGATGACTGAAACAGACGTTAATCCAGAATCCTGCACTGTTCGCGACTGCTCATTCTTGGGCAATTGCATTCTCAATGCTGATTACAAGTAAATATTTTTAATTACAAAAAAATGAATTTTTTTCTTTTACATTTATTAATTATTTCTTGTTTCCAGTACATTTATCTGCGATTGCTTTGGAGAATTCAGGGGACATAAATGCTCCAATGGACCATTATGCATGGATGAAAATCGAAACACCGTCTGTCGCAATGGTGGCACATGCAAGTAAGACAAATTTTTTTAATTGGAAATTTATTTTTAATAAAATTAATTATTTATCATGCTATTTGTTTTATGTTACAGTCATATTGGCGCTGAAGCAGTACGTTGTCACTGTCTGCCAGATTTCACCGGTCATAATTGTGAGATACCGATATTTAATGAAGTGATCAAAGGTAAAATATGAATAAATACAAATAGATATTTGCGTAAATAAAATGTTTCATATAATTGAAATGAAAATTTGTTTTTTTTTTTTTTAGGATGTGCAAGTGACACGTGTATTATGCAATGTCCATTTATTAGTAGCGATCGGCGACCATGTGATTGTAAAGATAAAAGTCCCGTTTATAACAGTACGTTGATTTTAATAATTAATTTAATTAATTTTCTATCATTAGAAAAATAATCGATAATTAATTCTTTTGGATATTAGACCGAGCAAGATATGAATGCCGAATTAAATTATCAAATGCAACATCATTGAGGACTAGTTTAACATCTCAATCGATTTCTATCGAAACACTTTTGAGGAAACAAGTAAGTGTCTCACTATTAATTAATTTAATATTATGAGTTATCTGTCAGGTTCGTTAACCCATCATTAGATGACGCAATACTCTATTTTATGATTCAATGCAATTGCGGATGTATATTAAATTACAGTAATAATTATTAATGCACGAGATGCAGTAGCGAGAAATATTAAATGTGGATGAACATCAACCAGTAAACATTTTAATGAATGTTTGTCGTGTATATAACTTGTTGTAGGCCATGATCGACATTAATTCCACGAACTTGACCGAATATCGTCAATGCTGTTGTGTAATAATCACAACCACGCATAGCTGTCTGCATAAGACAAAATCGAACGTGCAGCATCTCATGTCTACATTCTAAACGTTGCCATAAAATTAAATTGGAGAAAGTCCCAACGACGTTAAAAGAAAAAAAAATTGTATAAATGAATGATAATAATTTTGAAAAGGCCAAAGCAAGTCCAGTAAAAATTTATTGCTCAATTGAATTTTGTAGTTATGATCAGTTAAAAAATCTCGTGCGTCAATGAATTCAACTGACGTGTTTTATAATTAGATTTTTCATAAATTAATGGTTATTTAATGGCAGCAATGATATCGTTATGGCAGCACACTAATAGAATAGATTTTTCAAGAATTAAGTAGCACAATATTAATACATGTAACATGTATGCTGCACAATTTTAATTACTTACGTTTATTTAATTAATCCTCACATTGTGTGCGATATTAAAACAGAGTATTGAACTTTTGACCTAAATTAATTGTAATTCCCATTTATAAGTACGTATATAAAAACATATGTTGGCAGGGTATTTTTTTGTTTTCTTGACAATAATTTTTACCAATTTATCTTATCATTATTATCAATTAGATATTTATATTTGAATGATGAAAATCATGAGCGTTAAATGTAAACTTGCATCATTCATAAGCTCGTGCACATGTCAAATATTATATGCTGGCAATTTTTATTTAAAAATACAAAAGCGCCTGTGAAATAAAATATTGACCTGATAATGAGTCAAAGTAACGGATGTCGTGAACAGAATACATAATGAAATAATATATAAATTTTTTTAATAGAATTGAAATATATTCTGTAATTTCAGGATTTCCGATAAGAAACTGGGAAATACCGGTATTAATTTCTATGTATTTTTATACAAATATTTTTTTTTTTCATTTTTTATGGAACCGTCCAGTGTTCAGAGATCTCTCGGTATCTCCAAATTAAACCGGTTGCCATGAGGTGATTACACATTGCATGACATGGTGAAACTTATTTCACCTACTATATGGAGAGTAAAAAGAATATTTGTGAAAATATTCTCATAAACTCTCAATTATAAATCAGGAAATAATTTAAAAATGTGATAATAATAGATAATATGACATATCAATTATCTAGAATATTGATTAAATTTATATTAAGAAAAACTCCGGTAAAATTGATTGAAGCTTTAGATATTTATTGTTAAATAAAAAACTATCAAACATTTAGTGATTTTATGATAATATTTTATAAATATGTACATCTACATTTTTTAGGAAAAAAAAAACGCGTTAACATTATTATAAAAGTGTGTGCAGTTCTTTATTATAAAAATGTGTATGTGTGTGGGTGAATGGTGTTGCTGCTGGTGGTGGTGATGATGATAGAAAGTGGGGATAATATCGATATAAAGGCGTATGAAAATCGTGAGCTGACGACATTTCATCGTGTTAAACCGGTGTTGGCAGGTTCGCGTGCCAGCAATTGGTATCTTCAATTTAGTCAAACGTTTATTAACTATTACAATTGTGTGTTGAAGTCAATTATTGAAGATTTATATTCCATCAACTAGTTTTTTGTTGAAATATTGTTTCTGAATCATTGGAAAATAGTGTGAAGGAATTTTTGCCAATTTATTTTTCACACGGCCGTAAAAATTCCACCCACATTCAGTGAAGTGTGTCGTCGCAATTTGGTTGATGCAAATAAAGGAATAATTAATAAGAAGGAAAATATTAATAAAATGGCATGCCGAAGTTTATCACTTGCTCAACAATTGCAGCTGAACAATGAGAGGTAAGAGATTCTTTTACCTTTTTTGATGACTCAGCTATTCATTTATATTTATTTATTTATTTATTTATTTATTTTTTCCGAGTCAACTGTGTAATCAGTGACATTCTTTTGTGATAATGAACACTCGGGTTCAATTTACACAATGATAAGCTGATGACATTAACATCGCAATTTTATATTTCATTTTTTATTAAATGAATTAGAAAATAAATAAAATAATTTATTTTTATCTTGCAGTGAGAAATTCATGTGTAAGGACAATGCACGAACGCAAACTAAAGTCACATGTGGAATGTTACCGACATTGCGTGTTCTTGCATCACGAGGTGGTGAATGTCAAGGAAGCGTTTGTCTTGTTCCGCTATTGGATAAAGTTGATTCAGCTAGTCATCTACATATGACATTATTGGAGGCGTATTGTCGTGAAATTGGAATTGAAGTCTTGAGAGTTTCTGCAGATGCTTTACGTTCGATGTTGGGTCCAGAACATCAGGATTTATCTTGTGTTCTTATGACTAATGATCAACCACATTTTGTAGAATCACCTGAGTGATTTATATTGTATTGAACAAGTTTAAACTTGATTTGAGAATTAAATTGATCACTTGTCATTGTGATAAGTATTATCACAGAATAAATGTGTGAATTACAGAAAACACGTTGGGAGAAAAATACTTTCCAGTGAATTTACTCGAATTTTAATGTCACACTCATTGATAATTTGAGTATGCATTATGTCTTAATTGTTTCTAAAGATATTCAATATTAATTAAGAGTTATAATGCTTTATGCCATCTGGATTGTATAAAAAAAAATGTTTATGACAGAGTTGAACTCAATAATAAATTTTTGAACATTAGATTTTAAGAATGTCTAATTGATACTGCAAATATATTTCAAATAAATAAAGAAATGTTTTTTTTTTTTGTATAAAATTAATTGTGTTAAAAATTTTTTATCTTTATCCTCAACCTATTCATTGTTAATTAATAATTAAATCCTTAGTATAATGGGTTGTTAATTGATCTTCCAGCTTGCGAAATACTTGCGGAATTCTGATATAACAACAATGGAGGATTTGAAAATTTTGAGTGTAACGTGAGTAGAAAATTAAGAAAAAAAATAAATATCATTCATTTTATTAATTGATAATAACGATAATTTAGGACAGTATATGAATAAGTTTGCATATAAATATATAAATATTTTATATTACAAATAGACCGTCTGCTGAGGTGACATTTCATTTTTTCGGAACATCTAATGAGGGTGATAAAATTCGCGATGCTCTTAATCGACTCGTACAACGACGACGACTTAGCGATTTTACTCTAGAATCTACTCATTTTACATTCCAACAAAAGCCATCACTTCGTCTTCAAGTAAAAATAATTTTTATCTGATAATTTAATTTGAATAATTAATTAAATGTAAAAATTATTATTCCAACAATAGGCACTTCGAGTTAATCATGTTAATCAACATGAAGTACGTTTGGGTGATCAATTTATTCTATCTTGTGTGGCACAAAGTAGCAATGGCATCAAGTTTGTTTGGTACAAGGACGACATGTTGGTTAATATGAGCAAAGCCACAAGGTAAAAACTACTCGTTTTTATTATTTAAAATTTATAACACCAAAAAACAATTAAAATTCAACGATAAATTAATATAAATTTATTAATTGCAGAGAAATTTGGTACAGAGATTTACCCAATGATGGCACAGATATGCACACATCATTATTGACAATTGACAAAGCAACACTTTTGGACGCTGGACAATATACCTGTCAAGTCATTGATTGGGGTATGCAACAATGTAAAAGTATTTACATTGATATTAAAGACGAACCCGATGTTAAAATTGTTCCTCTAAGTGCAACAATTGAAAAAGGCAATGATTTACAATTATTGTGTATTACACCGAACATGCGAGATTTAGGAATTGGTTTTGGATGGACAAAAAATCGTGCATTATTAAAATTAGAACCCGGAAATCAAGTATGGGAAGATCTTTATCCAGCTGGTAGTATTCTAAAAATCATGAACGCTCAAGTAATTATTATATTTTATTATCTGTTTAAACAATTCATTAATTCAAATGAATAAATTCAAATATTCAATTTCAATTTTTAGAAATCAGCTATCTATACGTGCAATGTAGCACATCGATCAATGTCTGTGCGAGTGGATGTTGTTAATAGAACACTTATACCACTGTGTCCAAGGGAAAATTCATGGAATTTACGTTGGCCAGAAACTGGTCCTGGTTCACAGGTATTTCTTGAATGTCCACATCAATTTATTGGCCAATTAGTATCGAGATTGTGCTCAATGAAAGATGCAACTACGCCTGCGTGGCAACTTCCTGACTTCTGGGATTGCCTGTATCAACCATTGATTTTACCATATACAAAGGTGAAATATATCCATCGATTTTTCTAAGCCTTGACCTTTACTCCAAATAATTATTATATTTTATCTGTGTTTATATTTCTTATTTATTTGATAGTTCCAAAGCTTAACGATGGGTTATCAAAATACAACTGGTGCCGATACAATAATTTCTATATGGGAAATTTTACGATCCCGTAAAATTCCATTATATCCAGGCGAGGGTGATCGAATTCTTAATATTTTAGCTGAAATTGAACATTATCAATATACCATTCATGAACTTGATGAGTTATATAATTCAGCCGAGACATTGACACGAATAATAAATAGAATACTTGTTGATGAATATTCTGTTCTGAGACAACAACATTTATTATTACTCCAACAACTTACGCAACGTAATTTGGAATACTGGGCGCGACAGCTTGTTTACCCATATAAACATCTTGCATTGTCATCAATTGTGGTTGATATAAGAGCATTACATGCCACTGGAGATGACAGCAATAAATTTATTCTTCAAATACCTGCCGATGATTACATGTAAATAAATTTATTTAATTTGAATTATCAGTGAAGCAGATAAATTTATTTTTTTTTGCGAATATTATCGTAAAACTGATGATTGATAATGTTTTAGGTATCCATATTGGTATAATGATAAAGTAACAATACATTTAATCCGCTCTGACAACGATTTATACGATAATAAAACATTAAGTGGCACTGTGATTGTTTATAAAAATATTACTCAATTTTTACCGAATACTTACGTGAAGGAATTGGAGTAAGTTTATATTTTATTTATTAATATTTTTATTTAATATTCAATTTAATATATATATATTGCTTCTTTTTCATTCAAGGGATGGAACTGATCTCGAGTATCATTTTAATTCACGAATAATTACCGTGGCAGTTGTACCTCTCAATGAAATAATAAACTCAAAAATGCGAATTGAATTAAAGTTACATCATTTACAAAATTATTCACGATTATGGAATGTGTCATGTGGCGTTCAGGATTTATCTGGCTCATGGGATTTGGATTCATGTATTTCTACATTACTTCCTGATGAAGCTACAACACAATGTATATGTTCGCATCCAGGAACATTTGCGGCTTTTCTCACTGCACGCGCTGTCAGAGTACGTAAATTTATATTTAATTATTAAAAATAATGTTGATGAATTTATTAAATTTTATTTTCAGGTGGCGTTAGCAAAAAATAAACATTCGACATTTATTGTATTGCTCGGATGCGGAATTTGTTTTCTCCAATGCGTTGTGTCATCTCTGATTCTTGGATTTTATTTTTGGAAAAATCGAACATGGTTAAATTGGTTGAAATTTCAATTTTCCACCGCTCTCCAAGGTGCAATGGCAATTTTTATGTACGCCTCATACAATACACTGTCAGAGGTAAATTAATATTAATAATAGTAATAAATAAAAATGGATTACTTGTATAATAAATAAATATTATTAATCAATTGCAGTCATGCTATGCTACAGCCGCAATAATGTTGGAGGCAACATTATTAATTGGAATGTCTGCGCCAATATCTCAAGCATTAATTATTTATGCAGATTTAACTCAACAGCGTTCAAGTCCACACTTTCAACCGACAGTAATTGCAGTAATAACTGGATTACCAATACTGTGCGTATTGGCAACTGAATTAACTCATAAAAGCACTGGATGGCGACATGAATCCTGGTGGTTAATATTTGGCAGCGGAGTATATAATATTTTTCTCAGCTGTGTTGCCACAATGCTTTCAATATTCATGCTTCTCTATACTGGTGTTTTACGGAAAGCCCATGCACTTGTTCTGGAAAGTGTTGTAAAAAAAGAAGTGATTGAACGTAGAATTGGAATGATGCATCGTGCTGCAATAATAATTTGTAGCCTCATTCTCATGGAGGCAGCATCAATCTTTTATATCAATTCCACATCTGTGATATATCACTACATATTTGCATCTCTATCTGCACTACTTGTATGTATATATATAAAATAAAAACATATAAATCATTTTGAGATTCAGTACAAATTACAGAATATATAATGTGAATTTTTATTTATTTATTCAGGGATGTGCTGTTTTATTTGTGTACATTGGAAGTAGAGAGATACTACAGATTGCGCCAATTCTTCGTAAATTAAAGTGGAATAATATCGAAAGAGAGTCAACGTCAGATCCAATTAAAGGTACGAAATGTTATTTTAAAAATAAATATTAGTTAATTATAAAACAAAGAAAAATAAAAAAAAAGTTTGTGATTATTCGTAGAATTTTTTCCAGTATATTCTAATAAAAAATCCGGTGAATCAGGTAATGCCAGTACTCCACCATCAGCTCAATCATTAAATGTAGGTCCACCTTACATGGAAAAACGTGGCATTGCTGCTGGAAGTCCCGATATGCGCGATTATATTAATGAATCATCTGTACCATACTCAAAATCACCAAATGCACATTCTCTCGTTCGTTATCCACCTGAAATTCGTATTGATCATTCCGATGATATAAACCTAGAGAATTATAATACGAGTCCACGTAAATATCAAGAATCTATAGCAACAACAACAACAACAACAACAACATTCGCTAGACCAACAAATGATCATTCGTCAGATTTTTATTCAGCCTCACGCAGTACATTTAATCGTGATTCAACAAAATTTAATTCACGCGATATTCAACAATCACAAGCTTCTACACAAGCAACTTTACCTGAATGCTCGGCTAAAGTTCTTTGTAGCGCTGATATTGAAGCGAGAATGAGTATTAGTGCCATGCCAGACGTTACTTTAGCGACAAAAACTGAGGTTGAACATTGCAAAAATACAGAAGTAATTAATAGAGATCATGCTGATGTGATTCCTGACATTGCAACAACTGGAGAGCGTAAACAGCCTGATGGTGAGGAAAAAAATCCAGAAATAACAATTACAGATTGTGAAAATACAACAACTACTGGCATGTTAGATCGTATTTCACATGACCTAGATTATTTATTAAATCGGACACAGACAAATGAAGAAGCTTAAAACACATGTGTGTTAATAATAATGTTTGATGACGTTCGTGTTTTTTTTTTCCAACTGAAAAATATCGAACACGCGTATGTGATTGACGCATGCAGGAAGTTATTTACGTATTTTATGAATTAATATTATGCGTATGAATGTAAAATATATTTAAGTGAGAATTTTTGTATGGGATTTCTTGTTGGGTGAATGTGAAATTAATATATCGAAGCTCAGACTTGTATTTCAATTATATAAAACTTCATCAGATCATCCTTTCAAAAACTAGAACAAAAAAAAACAATCACATAATTACGTATATAACTAAAAATAATTAAATTATTACATAAAACGTTGTAGTATTTTTTTTTGTAACTAAAAATGAATATATATATATACACATTTGTTATAGAATTTATGTAAATTACATGCCAGCATCAAATCGTATTCATTATAATTATAACTTTGAAATTATTTACGTATTTTCTATGGGTTTTCGAATAATTAGAATCCATTGAAAAATGGAATAGAAATAAAAAAGAATATATACATACATAAATACGAGATTGAGAAGGACACTGATGAGTGGAAGGATTTTAGTTGTGCTTGGGTATTGCGTTTTTTTTTTTACATTTGCTACATTTTTTTTTCTTTTTTCGAGTTATTACAGTATTTTATTCATCGTACAACTCTGTTGTAATATCAACAATTCAGTCATCGCACTTTTTTTTTTCTTTCTGCTGTTACAATTTTTTAGATATTATAACTCTAATTACATATCTAAGATGAAGGTTTATGTTGATTACAACTATTAATGGTTAGTCGTTTTGCACGTAATCAAATGCATCACTGAAGTTGATTTCGTTTCTATTTCTTGTTAATTATTTTTTAATTCAATTTTATCGAGGTATGAAAAATTGGAGCATTATTTTCTCTTGCTCAAGCACGCGTTTTTAAATGCAAAAGGCATAACAAGATCGGTGTTAGTTCGTTAGCATTCGAACATGCGTATATGACTAGTTTTCCCCCCCTGATCGCCATACAGACTTTCTTAAAAATATAAATTATTTTACAATGATTTCAGCTAATTTGAGATTTAATCACATCAATAATACCCAAGTATTCAGGGCCGTGGCGTAATTACGTCTTTTTACTGCTTGTCCTCCTTGTTAATTTAATTTATTTTTCACAAACATATCGTCTGCTTGTTGTATTGCAAGCAAAATTCATTGTTGCGTTTGAAATTTTTCAATTGTAAAAAAAAATAAAAATAAAGGAAGAAAAGAAAAAAACCAAATTGACTTATGAGAAAATTATTTGTTTCTCTTAACTCAATATATTTTTTTTCTTTTATTCGAGTTGTTTAATAATTGTATTTGTTTACTTAAGAAAGGAAATGAGTATACATAATAACAAGTCTTACAAATGACAAACTTTTATCCATGGTCAAATTAAATATTCAGACTGTGAAATACTTTATCTACATAACCTAAATCGATTTCGATTTCATTCAACTGATTGTATGTAAAATAAATGTCTCTTTATATTTATATTGACCAATTCAAGTCGAATCCCTGATGTATCATCAAATAATCTATTATTATTTAAATATAAATATATGTGCAGGATGAATTTAATAACTGAAACTAAATAAATGAATGCTCGACGATAAATCAAGTAATTCATGTATGTAACTTTCGTATGAAATTAAGCAAAAAAAAAATGAGTGATATTATTCTTTGTACAGACACAGTGAAATAAAAAAAAAGTAGTGTGGTAAATAATTAATTAATTATTAATCGGTACAGCCACGGCTCAAATGATCTGTTTTTTTTTTCCATATACTCTCCCGGCCCGATCTATTCGCCTTTACTTAAATATAAAAATACATAGCCAGTCTATACATCGCGTGTGCATTGTGGCACTGTGAAGTATTTTATCAAAGATCCAGGATGGTTAACTGTCACTATTTTTAGCAGCCGGTGATTTACGGCCACCCGAATTTTTCTTTGAGCCGTTATTAGATTTTTTTTTCGCGGCCTTTTTTTGCGATGTATTTTTTTGACCATCATTACTAGTCTTTGACGTTGCACAATTGTCCAATGCACTTGCTACATCTTGCATTTGCGGAAATTCCGCGCTTGGCAACACAACTGTTGGTTGATTGGGTAAATTAGTTAATGATACCATTCCTGGACTCAACATTTTCTTCTTACGACAACTTTTGAGTGTTTCCTCAATTAACTTTGACAATTTATCGCGATCAGTCTGTAATGAAAAATAAAAAAAAAATAAAATATATTATCAAAATTAATTATCAAGACAATTATATATACATATTTGCATTTATTTTTTTTTCTCCATCTGTTCATTTACCTCGTTAATGAAACCGTGATGTACAAGTTCTTGTGCGAGTATCATTGGCGTATCCGATTCGTAAACAGGACACACTAATTTCCTATTTATTGTATCATCCATTCGCAATAATATTGTCATCTGAAATGTTTATTATTCAATTTGAATTAAGTATATTATGATTTTTTTTTCCTCCTCCTACCCACACAATACTCACTTGTAATTCAGAATTTTCTCCGTTAGACTTAACACTACACATCATATTAACTACTCTACGCGTTTCTACATCAACAGGTTCAGGAGTTACAGATTTTACCGACTCAGTTACTTCTGGTGATACTGTTCTTGGATGAACTGGTGGTGGCAATTTAGGCATAAATGCTGTTAACGGATAAATTCCATATCTATAAAGAAAGAAAATAAATGAATAAATGAATCAATAAATGCATTAAATAACAATAAAAAAAAGTGTTTATGTACGTGTATTAATTATTTATTTATATTCTTACTTTACGTCCTCGACGAATTTTTCCAACTTCTCTGTTACTGGTATATCACTCAATCGAATTTGTTGCGGTGGTCGACCTTGATATTTAATTTCAGCAACTACTGTATCCGGTCCATATAGCCTTTGTAAAACTTCGTCCGTAATTGTTTCAGATATATTAGCTTAAATGAGAAAAAAAAAACAAATATTAATAAATAAATTAATTAATTAATTAAATAGAGCACTTGGAATTGAAATGATTAGCAGCCATCACAGCGAATGAATAATAAATCAATTTAAAAATGTGATATTTTAAACTTACTAGCTGCTTTCACTAGAGCATGAGCTGCGAGTAATTTGAGCGAGTGAACTTCAAATAATATGGGATGAAATAAAAGTTCTCTAGTTGTTGGTCTACATAATGGATCAGGATTAAGACATTTTCTAATAAAATCTTTTTGTTGAGCATCATCCAATGACTCTATTGTTTTTTGTATATTCTCCTCAGTGACAACTGTGCCACTATCACCATTTCCTTGGATTTCCAATGCTGCCATTTCCAATGCGCACATACCAAATGAATAAATATCAATGGCCGGTGTCATAGAATCTGCGAGGGGAAAAAAAAAACAAAACAAATATTATTTCAGTTAAATTTTCATCGATGAAAATATTTATTATCAATGTGAGAAAAAAAAAGACTTACTTCCATATTCTGGTGCGACAAAGTGCATATTTTTCACGATAGTTTTGCAGGTTTTTTCTGTATCCTCATGAATAGCATCGGGCGCCACTGTAAATATCGAACATATATGAACAATTATTATAATTTATTTCTTATTCAAAGTAAAGTTTGAATTCAAGAGTAAAATATACAAATATAAATTGTGTGCATTGTGACTAATCGATTTCTAGTTCAAATACGTAGCTTAAACCCTCAAGAGAAAAAAAAAATAAGTAAACAAGACGAGTATGAGGAAATAAATTCCGTTGCACACAATTTCAATTCAAAATCTAATTTACGTACCTGAGCCAATCTTCACAAGCCCGTTATGCTGAATAAATATTGTGTCACAAGTGAGATTTCCATGGACAATTGGCGGTGAACAGGAATGCAGATAGCTGCAAATAAAAATGCATAGTAATAAGAATATTGCGCTTATAATTATTCAATATCAATCATATTTATGCATTTATCAAGCCAATAATATAAAATTTCAACTGCATACATTGAGAATATGTTATTATAATAAATTATTCAAATTACCTCAATGCTGATAATATTTGCGTACACCATCGTTTCCAAGCTTGCAACGGTAATTTCTTAACGTTGCGCTTTGTGCGTTTTAGGAACTGTTTTAATGATCCGGACGACATGTATTCCGTAATAAATATAACCTACGATATAAATAAAATTAATATAACACCAATATTAAATAAAAGCATTATCATAAATACACGGATTAAATTTTCTTGTTACTTCATAATAAATTGTAATAAATATAATTTAACCATTAATTTAATAAAAACTCACACGTGGCTTATCGTTATGCGTATCCGTCCAATATCTATGGAATTTAACAATATTTGGATGCTCTAATTGAGTTAAATTTTCGAAGACAAGTTGAATTTTCTCCTCTTGTGCTTTAAAATTTTTGCGCTCAGAAAATTGTACTTCATTCCACACTACTTCCACACCTTCTTCTGTGTCCATAGCCAGATAGGCGCAGTCGATACCCGGAACATCACGTTGTCCTACCTATAATAATAATAATAATAATAATAATAATACATATCAAACAGATATAAAATTTGTTTTGAAAATGCAACAATCAACAATTTGATATATAAAAGTGGGAAAAAAAAATTCTCTGTTTATCAAGTGTTTATTATATTATTTCAACACAAATTGTATTTATCAAACGATTAAATTATCTACAAATCTTTGAATTCAAATGTAATATTATCAGTAAATCCACAAATATTATTTGTGTATTATTATAATCGATTTTTCTCTGTAAGAATTAGCTTGAAGGCTATATATATTTCGTAGATAATTCAACAACGCAGTTGGAACGTATTCATGCTGGTTTGCCATTACATGGATGTGACCTTGCCAAGAATTTAAACAGGGATAATAGATGAGTTTCATGAACATGATGTTGAGTTATTACAGGCATTTATATTCATTTAGATACTTAAATGATATGTCAATAGTGTTTACATACAATGTAAAGTGAATAAACAAAATTCCTTTCATTGATTATCTGCATTGTATTAAAATTAATTCAATATTCCCATAACATGATCAATGTATATTCATTAATAGCTGTTAAATTATCATTGAGATAATGACAAATGTATTTGAGGTGTACATTAGTATGAGTAATAGCGAGATGAATTACTGCAAGATACAAATGAACTATTAATTACCTCCATTTCAGATATTTCGCTTTCACTTCCTTTAATGGTGTTCCCAAAATTTGTACCTTCAACTAATGTTGATTTAGAGCCTACGTATACCTAGAACAAATGATTAAACATAAATTGATATGAAGATTAGATATTAAAATTGAATGTTTTGATAAATAATTTTTTTTTTTTTTTGGCTGTGAGAAGATAGAGACAAAACGTGCAGTTGGGTTCAGTACATTTACATGTATACATGTATTATTAAATGTGGTGGGGGATTAACGCCTCTCTGGCATGAAGCAATTTACGACATTTATATCATTGAAACGTATATAACCAATTTTTGTATCTACATAATTCAACAATACACATTATAAATTTATCTATCACATGCATTTATAAAAATTATATTCATTATAAAAAATATATACACATATATATTTTTTTTTTTTCATTTGTTTTATATCAATATTAATTCATTTATGAATTTAAATAAATTGCTAACTCCCAGATAATGTATTTTTAGGAAATGTGAAACAGACAAATGGGAGGTGAAATAATAACTGCCAAGAAATAGAATTTTGGCAATAAAACATTTGGATTTTTTTTTTTTTATGAGATCTTATCATCAAATAAATATTTTAAAAATAAACTAAATTAAATTGACAACACAACGATTGAAAATAATCATAAATAATTCAATGAAATATTAAAATAAAGAGATAAACAATTATAATATAGATATATATAAAATACCGGTTGTGTTTTGTTTGTTGGTAAATGTACACCACAATGTTTAATTCAACGATATATGTGATATCAATACAAAGCCCTATTACTAAAATAGATTATATTTATCTCATTACAACACACATATAAATACATATGTACAATTGCATTATACATATATACATATACTCAAGTGTTTTATCATTGTGTTGACAATTTTATTGAACAAATTCATCTATCAACTGTACAACAACAAATGAAAAAAATGATTAAACAATAGAATGAATCATTAATAAAAAAAATGATCTAAAGAATTGAATTTTAATGACATAAAATATGATCCACAATTATTGAAAGTTACATATTGAGATATATTATATTATATCCTTCTGATTGCATGAGTCATTAAGATTGAATGTATTGTTAACGTCGTGCGATGAAAGGTAGAGATAATGAACAAATGCGTATAATGACCCTACCATTACCAAAAGAGAATGAACAACAAAAACGGTTCATGATCGAAAAAAAAAAAAAAAAAGAAAAAATATGAAAATAAAAAATTGAATTGAATTTATGATATAAATATATTTTTTTTTTTCCTTGTGCTCAATGAAATAATAAGTTTGTTTGATGTGTTATTATTTTATTTTTACATACTTCTTCTCTTCGTTTGAGCCACCTCCCGCAGGGACTCTCTTCCAAAATCTCACTCTCATCTTCAGAGTCTTCACCACTTTCGCGCGGTGATTTGTGTTCTGGATCCGTACTGGAGCGACTCCCAGGCATTACACACACACGTTTATATTAAAAAATCACCGTCGAAACGAATAACGAGATATTACTAAGCACATTTGTATTTATAAAATCAATTTGGCATCAATATCTACATGTAATTGTTTATTATTACAATTATAAACAAATGAAATGTATTAAATAATGATGATGTTGATAATGAATAATTATTTTTATTAATAAATTGTACACTTATGAAAGTGACACATGCATGAAGAGAAGAACCTGTTCGTAAATCGCGACACAATATATTTATGATGTTACACGGGCCAGCCGTTATATATTTTTATTTTATCGTTATAATTTAAAGGATAATTCAATTGAAGTTGATTATTTGAATAATCCACAACTATTACTGTCAAAATAAAAACCTGTGTTATGAATGAATTGTCTTCGATGTGACACAAACTCTGCCACTCATTTTTACTACTAGGTCTTTGGTCATACTAAAACCGAGTATGGCAATCGCCAACACACCGCACCCATTTCATTTTACATATACGCCATCTGGTGAAATTATTTTATATTAATATAATCTATTATTCGCATCATTTGACATCATTTTATTATACATTTGATGTCCACTCTTGTTAATCTACATAGTATATGTATTTTTTTGACATCAGCATAACCTTTACAAGATCAACTGTCGGTAAGTTACCGACTGATATTATAAAACAATATATATATATATATAGCCATCTATATTACATTATTTTAAGTAAAATCCCAATTTGGGGGATGGCAGTTCCTTGAAGTGAAGATTTTTCCCGCCACAAAATGGTGGACGCAGGTTCAAGGTTGAGGTAAAATCGCGGCAAAATATTTTTTTACACACATAAAAATCATCAATAAATAACCACCAAACAGCATTTCGAACATGGCAAGTCAATTGAGTCAAATGGATGCATTAAACATTTACTTTCTAAAATCTTCCAAGCCTGAAAGTACACATTATTATTCAGTAGAGATGTTGAAGGCATATTTCGTGAGTATTTCTGATCAAATCAATTTCATATAAATTTATTTGCGATATATTTAAGAAAAAGTAAAATTTTAACTTATACAGACATGTCAAAACAATGGTATGAACCCACGGGTGATTTTGGATTCCGAATGTTGTAAATTAAATCTCGGTAAGACTGATATATTTGTATTGGAAAAATTTGAAGGGGAATTTTTCAAAAAATTAGAAATCACCAAGTGTTGGTAAGTCAACTATTCATCAGAATAATTTAATTTATTTATTTGTAATCTTGAAAATATTTTCACAATGATGTTTAATGTTTCAGCAGGGTCGTGGGACCACAATGTCTCCTACGATGTTTTTTTACTGGAGAACCTGTTCCACCATGTACAAATCCAGTATTTACAACAGCAATGAAAGATTTTGTAGTATATGCGTCCGGTTTTAATTCAAAAATTAAAGATCGAATTCGAAAAAAAGTTGGATACATGGGCGGAATTTATATAGAAAAAATACAACCATGTATAACTCATCTTGTCGTTCATTCAGTATTGACAGCAAAATACGAAAAAGTAACAGAAAATAAAACTCCAATTCACATATTCACACTCAAATGGATAAAAGCAGTATGGAATGCTAATTTAACTGGATTCATTCCAGCAAATGATCCATCATTTGATAAATATAAATGTCCAACATTCATGAATTTACTTGCCACAACGTCTAATTTATCAAAACATCAAAAGAAGGAAGTAAAAAAATTATTAAAAGAAAATGGCGGTCGATATGTGAGAAATTTTAAGCCTAATGTTCGGGTACTTGTAGCATCAGATAACTCATTAAGTGAAAAATTTAAATTTGCATTACGAAATAATATTGCCTGCTTGAAATTTGAATGGGTAATAGAAAGTGTTAATGCTGGTTATGCACTGCCAATGCACAATTATTTAATAACACTAGCGCCCAGAGCATTGTGTTCAACGCCAGAGAATGGATCCACACAAATAATTCATTCATCATTGAATTTTTCAGCAATCAGCAATATTCCAAATGATAATAATCGCAATTTTATTGAAGAACCAATGTCCAATACAATTGCAATTAATCGTGATAACATAATTGACCGTAATATTTCACCTTGTGTTTCGATTGTCGAACGATTAGATAAACCGCAAACAGTCATGCCCGATGCTGATAATGATGATGATGATGATGATGATGATGAGCCGAATATTGTTCAGCAATCGATACAAAAATCAAATGTACTTATAAATCGAGTGGCAAATATTCACAATCAATCGAATAGTTGTGTATCTACGGATAAAAATTTATGTTTACCAGGTTCATCGTCTATTGAACAACGACAGCGTCAGACAATGAAGAATAAACCAGCAAATGGCAGTGAAGTACCTTCAAGTCAATCATCCATAATGAGCGCACAATTTTTTACTGGTTTAACATTTTTAGTATGGGGCTTTGATGATGAAGAAAATGCTCTTGCTATCAGAAATATCGAAGGATTAGGCGGGAGCAAAGTTACGAATTCTTATTCAGGTGTGCCTGATTATGGTGTTGTACCAATAACTGGCGTAGGATTACTGCATACAGTTAGTGAAATTGTTACATATTTATACATTGAAGATTGCATTAATAATGAAAAAATAATTGATATTGCATATTATCATCGGCCATTAGCAGTGCCAGCAAGTGCTAAACCATTGGCTGATTGTGTCATTGCAATAAGTTCATATAGTGGTTTTGAACGTATATATTTAAAACAATTGGCTGTTGCATTAGGCGCGCGTCAGCAGGATTTATTTGCACGACTAACAAATATTGAGATAGGACAATATGCAGGAACACATCTTATTTGCCCTTCGCCAGTGGGAAAAAAATATGTTGCTGCAGTAAAATGGAATCTTCCAGCTGTTACTGCTGAATGGCTTTTGGCTTGTGCAGAAAAACTTCAATTAATCGATGAAACGCCGTATCTCGTGGGTGAAACAGTTGCGCCAATACGTGAAAATAATTTAAATTCATCGATAATGGCTCCACTAATTAATACACCAACACGACAAATTCTCACGCCAGAACGGACTTTAACACAAACGCCCGGTTTGGACACACCGATAATAAATGAACGTCTCAGTTTGTCCCAAAATAGTACGATAAATTCACCGGGTCATATTTCAACGCCTGACTCACCGTACGGTCAAGTATTCAAGCCAAATCCGTCGCCGGCTACGAGAAAAATGTGGGTAGAAATGATGTATCCAGAACACATTGCAAATAAAATACTACCGAATCGAACATGGTTTCAAATAGTAAATCCTCATTATCGTGGAGAATATCGACAGGATCGTCCGACTATGGACGATCATGATGAGTTATCCGTCAATAAAGATGATGAAATGGAGACACCAATCAATCGTGTATTGGCATTCACGGAAGATGAAGAAAGTCGTAGTAAAAAAAATGCGCTCGATGAACAGCTTGAACAAAGAGATAAAATTCTTCGGGCCACGAGTACATCAAAAACGCCTTGTTCGTTGCTTAGAAAAAAGGAAAAAGCTTATGAAGAACCACGAGATCATATTATGCCAGCGACTCAGCCGGAAAGTGTTTGTTGGGAGGATCTTAAGAGAATAGCTAAAGACGCACAAGAGAAATTACCCCTGGATATTGTTGAAGAAATTTCTACGAAAATTGATCCATCACGAAGGCGTAAGTTTATGCTATCGGGACTGCGTAAACGTTTTTATATTTACTTTAAAAATTTATTTTCAAATGTATAAGAGAAAAAATTACTAATTTTATTTATTTTACAGGATCGATGTAATTACGAGGAAATTATTAAACATTTAGGTGGTGAGGTGTCGCCTGATACAACATTTAATATGCATTGTTCGTATTTACGTGATTGTGAGAGAGCTGGTGAATTTATTAATGAAGGAAAATGGTGGTTATGGTTACTTCAAAAATATGAATAATCCAAATGGTGGACGACAAATTGAAAATAGCAAAACCTTCCGGCAAGTGGGCAAAAGGAAAAATGACCAACTTCAATTTTCACGATAGAAATAAATTTATGTTGTTACATTTGTATAATGTTAGAATTCTTGAATCAATTATAATAATTTTAAAATAATATTTCCTATATTCTGAAGGTCTTTTTTTCTTTTAAAACTTTTATATTATTTTTTATATTCCAATCTTAATAAAACAAGTATTATTTTTTCAATCAAGAAAAAAATATAAACACAAATTTATTGCGATTTTTCTTGGGTTTTACATTTTTTTTTTTTCGTTAAATCGAAATTGTTTGTTTTTTTCCCGCGTAAATATGCGCTTGCTTTTTTTTTTTCTTTATTCTCTGTATGGTTATAATACATATATAGTAAATGGCATGTATGATATAGGTAAGTAGAGAGACGAAAATGTAGTGGGAGATTATAGCGGGTCAGGCAATACTGTACCTAACACTCAGTGATGTGGCCGCCTTGCGGGCCGTCGACAGTGTTGAGTTAACAGGTGCCTCATTCTTCATCAACAAGTAAACTGAATAAGCCACCAATTATACCTGTGTTTCAAAATTAAAGAAAAAATTAATATTTCAGTGGTTATACAATTATATTCATATATTATCCAAATTGAATAAATAAATACAAAAATATATTAATTTATAAACAGGGAAAAATAAGAAAAGAATTTTCTTTTTTATTTATTGGATATTATATTTGTTTACGTGAGATTGTAATATGATGTCGGAAACTGTGGTGACAGTAGAAAATTCTACCACTACGAGTGGTAGTGATTCACGTCAAGGACCAACTATAAAAACAGATCCTGGACAACCAGGACTTATTGGTGGAATTGTACTTAATGTGCCTTATTTCAAGACCATACCTGGAATATTAAAGCTCGTTCAATTGGTGAGTTTAATTCATAATTATTAATATTTTTCATGTCCAATTAAATTTTTTTTTAATTAATTATACTTTATATGTAAGGTTTTTGTTTGTTACGATCAATGAAAGTTATATTTATATCAATAAATGAGAGCAATGTATATTGATTAATTCAATTATATTGTTGTTATGATAATGAAATTAATAAATGCCAATTATTTATTTCGTAGCCAAGGAGGATATATGTTACATTGGAATTCAACCAAAATTTACGATAATGTATTTTTTTTTTCTCTTGTGTTTATTATTTTATAATTCAATTCCGGCATTTGTCGCGATTGATTTATAACTTTTCGGGGATAAATTGAATTGTTTACACAGAGTATTTCATATATTATAAACATACAGTATATATTTCATTCCTCTTTAGCCTTCAAATTTAATTCTCTCGAATTAATATATATGTACTCATATTATATAACGCAATAATACATTTATTGCACGTGCTTATAAATATTTTTATTTCCATAGTCAAATTCATAAAGTTATCGAAAAATATATCACAAATACAAAAACATTTATCATATTCTATTGAAATTTAAGACGAAAATATAAAAATTTTCTTCTTTTTCATATGTTTATATATTTATTTTAATTTATATTTCAATAATTTTATTCTACTATAATATTATTCTTTCTAAATTATGTTATTTATTCATATACAACTGGGAATAACCTTGATGAAAAACGCAGTTCTCAAAGCAAACACAGAGCTTTACAAATAATATACGATGCCCTGAATATTGGCTCGTGTTGATACGACTGTTTTTAGCTGGAGCTACTTCCCCAGTGCCTCTTTTCTAAATTTTCACAACGAATAAAATCGCAGCAGTGACACATTTACACTGGCAACCCAAACACATTATAATATTTCTTCTAAATAAACGATGACACTAAAATTCTTTTTTTTTTTTCTCTTTTCTAACACATAAACTAAATGCTTGGATAAAGACACATTATTAAACAAATTAACAATCTTCACAGTAGTTAAACACATACTCATACACACCTTTACCTGCATAACGGTATTTAATTTTTTGGTTTCATGGTTTATGATTGCTACTCTCCCATCGTTGAAATAAAAACGTCCCAACAACTTTCCAAATATCCAGTTAATTTTTCAACTCTATTTATCAATTCATCAATTCAAATATTTTATTCTTCTCATATTCTCAATAAATATTTAATAAATACACACGAAATATATAAATAAATAATTTGTATATGTATAATAAATATTGTACAACACGCAATTGTAATGCTCTTGAGGTCGTTGTATTTCTCTTCAGGTTCCCGTATATATATTCTCGGGCCAATGTCCTCAAGTGCAGCTTAGCAGCTCAAAGCGTGAAGAGAAAAAGAGTCTGTTCATTATGAAAAGAAATAAAAAATGAAAAAGAGAAAGAAAAAAAAAGCTAAAGATAAGAAAGATTCAAAATTGAAAGCGTATATTGTCTGACTAAAAATTAAAAGTTGGTATTAATTATTATATATATAGAAACAGTGGTTAGCATTTATTAAAAGACGTAGTATGATGTCCATTCGTGATGATAGCGATGGTATAGTGACCATACGTGGCGTTCTACATATTTAAACGAGCAAGCTTCATCCATATATAAAAAAAACTTGTGCGTCGTGCCAACGGTATCGAAAAGATTCATTAAGAATTCAAAGTGTCCTTGGGCATGGCTGTGTCTTCCTATCAATATATTTATTATACGTATAGATTGGAACAAATTAAATTTCAATAAAATTAATTGTATGAGAGAATTAGAAAAATAAAAAATAAATCAATTGATAAATAATATTTTTTAAATGTAATTATTAATATCAATCTCATCGAATGTGCCACGTCAATAATTCGGTCACGGTAAAATGGGTGGCAGTTATCCTTGCAAAGTTTTTCAACTTAATTGATGAAATACAAACGTGGGAAATTATTGCTACTAGGTCAACACGATAGCACCAATCTAAAAAAATATATAAACAATATGTTTATCGCATGTGAAAAAAAAAATGCGTCGTGGGGTCATTTAGGATACAAATTAATATTTGCTTATCGATCATTTTTATCAGTAGAATTTCAAAATAGGATTATTTTTTTTATAATTTTAATGCATTTAATTAATAATATAACAAAATGTTTGAGTGAATTCAGGAGTATGAATGTTTTTCAGGTTTAAAAAACTGTACACACACACTGGTAAATTTAAAGTCAATTATATTAAATTAAGCACACAATATATTACACGATACAATTAAAAAATAGATGTTTAGTGAGCGAAGTTAATGTGTGAATTGTGGTGGCGTCAAAATAAGTGTCGCTATTGTAATTTAGTATGATCAGTAAATAATCACGGGTTGTAAGGCCGCAATTAATAATGTTTAGGTGAACTCAGTAAATTGAATAAGATGAATTAGTTGTGGCGAATTATCAGTAAGATTGAGATACCGGCACAATGGCGTGCGACTCGTGGGTCGTAAATCCACAAAATTCGCGTAAACCACTGTGTATGTTTTGTCAGTAATATTCACGAATAGTCAATAAGTGTTGTCAGTAATATAATGAATTTGTTATCACAAAAAGAATAGTAGACACAACGATAGACTCAGTTGATTTTCCCTAATTTTGCCGAAACAATAAACGCGGAGACAGTCAACGAGACGACAGGCGTAGTGATATTAAATTGCATGCAGCACTAGTTGCATGCATGCAGTCCCAAAAAAGGGCGCATAATTATAACCGTCGTGTAGTCAAAGATGGCGCCAGTATGAATAATTATTGACAGTAGTGTCATTCTCAAACACAAAATAAAATATCATATCTATTAATAATTAGATTCATTAAATTATCATGAATAATTTTATATTTCAATAAGTAACATTTACACGAGATGAATAATTATATTTGTCACCCGCATAAATTTCCACAATTGTGTACATGTTTATATAAATATATATAATCCTTATGTAATATGCCAAATATGTATATTTATATACATATCTTGTTGGCGCGAGTGTGTATTGTAATATTGTGTCATCGTGGCGCGCAACATCACATCACATTTGCGTGCGTGTAAAATTCCTATATAACGTCTAATAATAATTATGCACAATCGCTAGCTAGAGCCTCTTATAGGTGCAAGGACGAACCACGCCTCAATGCAACGAATAAACACAGGGAAATACATCTATACAAGATGATTTTTGTATGTACATATTGCAACACTGCGTAATTTTAATTCGCAAATAATATAAATGTGTTTGTTGCCTTGAAATAGCGTGGGATGCGTTGAAATCAACAGAAACTGTTAAGAGAATGCGCCAGGGAATGTTTATACAATTGTATTCGTGTCCATACATGCACACAAAGGTAGAAATTTATTAAAAAAAAAAATTTTTTTTTTTTTTTTTGAAAGAAAAAAAAATTGTTTTGTAATTTATTTGTTCATTAATTTTTTTTCATTGTATTATACATGACGACACGTCTATTTTTATACATATGTGTATATAAAATCCGATACATATATTATATTTTTGACTCATTCATATTTGTTTCTTATCTTTGTATGAGACGTTTTACGATTGAACAAAAGTCATCGCGTCATTTCCGCACGCGCCAATGTAAACGTAATCTGAAACGAATACATATTTTTCTAATATATACATATACCCTCTACTAAACTTATCACATATATACAATAATATATTCAACGTTACATTGAAATTAAATTTGATAACAAAAAATATAAATTCCAAAGACAAAATAAATAATCAGACAAAAATAATTATCAATCAATGTCGAAATAAATATCTTGAAGATATAAGAAAAATTTTTTACTTAATTATTATAATCACATATTTATATATATAATTATCTAATGAAGTTTCATTAAACTCTGTGTGTGCAAGCAAATGTTAAAGAAATATATTTAAATAATAAAATAAAACTTGAAAGCCGCACCTCGTACGCACAAACTCTCTCGTCGTTGTCTTTGAAACGCGCTATTAAGTTAGATACTTATATTCCAAGCGAGAGTCCATGAACGGTCATCAGTTGACTTTCCGGCTCGTCCATTTTGTCTCTCTTACTCTTACACAATTGTCCCAGTTACATCCATACATGTATAAACATATATACATACCTGTAGAATATTTTATAGTAAAAGGTACAGAGTAGGCAGACAGTTACTGAGCCATGACTGCATTTGGGTCATCGACAAGTTTTGTATATACTTATATACCTATGTATAAATGTCCGTTGAACCGCGTCTCTTTCTACTTGCATAAATATATATATATATGTCTCGAACTGATTCTTGACTCTTCATATACTTAAATATTTATATATTTAATAAATGCATACGTCTACAATCGTTTGCACATACAGTAAATAAATAAACAGATATATATCAGATGCTTATTAGCGAGAAATAATTTTTTTTTTTTACTTCTTTAAACGACCATTTATATCATATATATGTAAAAGATTTATCTTTAGAAAAAAAAAAAAAAACAAAACGATAATTCGATGTATGATAAAATTTTGATAAGGTGCTACTGATGGTATTATTTACAGTTTTATTTCAAAATTAAAAAATAAATTATCGTGATAAATTTTTGATGATAACGTCATGGACAAAAATGGTCTGGTTTTTATGAAAATAAAAAAAAATATTATAAAACATGTATAAATAAATTATTTTAACGCACGCAACGAGTTTTCTAAGTGGGTCACTGATGTAGTTTTGTATATACATATGTATTGATGGTGCTTTTTTGATTGGTTATAAATGCGATCAAGTCTATATATGTATTGGAGGTAAATGCAATGCGTCTCGATGAACTGGATTGACCTCACACTTGCATTGGTGAAAAGTCACGTCTCAGTATAATGCCTATATATAAATATACATATGTATATAATGTGTATATATTTATGTATTGGTATGTAATGTATAGTAATGTGATGAGTTGATGGAGGACAAAAGAGATTGGTAGAGCGTGTCACTGACGTCGGATTATACACATATCGTTGTACATCAATCGTTTATCTATTTTTAGCAATGATTCCTGGTGTCTAGTTGAGAAATATTCAACGTCATTTAAACATTGTATCACTCATTGGGATATCAAAAGCAATCAACAAGACAAAAATAACTTGAATTAAGTGATAAAATAGAAGAAAAAAATTTATTATTTTTTTATGTCTTTTTTTTTTTTTTTTTATCATTAACAATGTCTGATAATTTTTTTCTACGAAGCAATGGCATGTACACGTGCTTACCGTCATGTAAAAGGTCATACGATAATGATTATAATATTTATAATAATATATACATTGAAAATTCCATCATGACTAAGTATAGTCGTTCAATCGAGATTATTACTAAAGTCGTTTTTATATTATACCTACTATGTATATTTAGTGAAAGTAAAATAATTCTCACCCTCTTATAAATATTTATAAAAATATTTATGAAAATATTATTTTGATACTATTGTAATTTTAAATAAATTATTATTTAATATATTATATTTCTCTTTATCAGCGAAATATAATCGTCAAATTTGTTGAATTAGAATTTAATCAGTGACGATAATTGTAATAATAATATGCCTGAATTATTTTGATTAATAATATATTTTCAAGTAAATTTGTGTGTGTATGCTTTAAGGAAATATTTAATGTTTGATCGATGCTGGTAAATTCTTGGGTGTATCTAACGTGAAAACCGGTTGGACAAGGCATTCATTCGGGGAAGTATGTCGGATAGTATTGTTAAAATAGTATTGAGAACGATACACTGAAAGATTTGTTCACCACACGATTATTTAACATATTCTATATCGAAAATGTCGGAAAAAGGGGTTAAATGGCCTTCAAGCTGGTCGCCACCAGACGAAAATACCGAGAATATAGCATCTATTGAATTACCACAAGAGATACAGCGTGAGCTAGATTGTACTGTAGGTGAATACGTATTTCTGGAATATCCATGGGCGTTTATCTGTCGGCATAAAGTGATGCAACAGGCATGCAGAATTAATTCGCCTTTAAATATTTATAAAGACAAAATAGAAATTTATAAATCTGAATATTTTCTTATTGCTTACGCCTCCAGTGAATTATTAGGAAATAAGTTTATTATTTGTCTTACTGATGAAATACGAGATATTATGGTGAAGAGAAACCGTGAAGTAACAAAAAATATTCTTGAGAAAGTTCGTAGGATGATGGTTAAAACTGGTAATATTAATCGTGCCTTGTCATTAAAGAATGAGGAAAATTTTTCAAGGGACATATCTGTCAACAGTTCAAGGCCTCCATTTGAAGTTGAATTGTGTGTAAAGATCAGTGCCCTAAAAAGAAATCGTAAATTATCAGATAGAAATAGTGACAGCACACGAGACAGTTACATTGATTTAATTCCAACTGAATTACAAATATTTAATAATATTCCAATGAAAAAAGTAGCGAAATTTACACAAACAACGCTTGAATCACGCGATGCTAGTGTTCAATCATATTTAGGATATCTCAAACACAAATGGACACAGTGCAATGACACAATTGATGTACAATCTTTCGGAGTAATTGATGATGAAAGCGTGAAAGAAGACGTGAACAAACTTGAAAGACAAATGACACGTGAGGAAAGTAGTTCAACACATCTCTCAGAAACAATAACAGAAGATAAACAAACGATTAAAGAAATTGTGTCAAAGTCAGAGATCAAACTACAAGAACAATTGGAATTATTATTTTTTCTTCAGTCACGTTATTCAGAAATTATTGACTATGTCAGTTATAATTCTGAAATTAACATACATTCGGATGATATTGACAACTTGATGAAAAATAATTCATCCAACTTTTATAATATAAACAATGCAGATTATTATTCATTCAAATCAAGTTGTTCGTTCATCGATTTGAATATTACCAAGGGCAGGGTTATTTCAGATGTTTCTTGGCACCAAGATCTAGTTGGACTTGTAGCAATTTCCTATGTAAATAATCCACGACATCAAGTTTCAGCACTTGACAAAGTAATACACATGCCAAATAACTGTTTAGATTGTGATACAGATATTAATGTATTAATTTGGTCACTTAGTGAATCATTGAAACCAAAATTACGTTTAAATGATTTAAGAGAGATTGAAATTTTATCCTTTTGTCCTGTCAGAGCAGACATTCTAATTGGTGGTTGTACTAATGGACAATTAGTTCTATGGGATCTTCGTGAATGGTTAAATAAAATTAAAAATTCAACACTTGATGATGAAATTCCAGTGATTAAATCAATTGTTGCTTCAGATTCTGAACAATCTCACTCATCAGCAATTTGTGGTTTACATTGGTTACCGTCACATTATCGAATTGAGTCTGATGGTACTTTAAGCCAACTACCAGAAAATATATCTATGCAGTTCATGACTTGTTCTCAAGACGGTGCAATTGCAATTTGGGATCTTCTTTGGCAGCCGGATCTCTCGCAAGCTGCCAAAAATTTAAAGACTATCGTAACAGTTACAATGTCATTGACCGATGATATTAAACGTCTTGATGGTATATTTCGTCCGCACTATCGACTTTATATTCAATTCCCAAAAGAATCAATCAATATGTCTCTATTAGATTTTTGTATTTCGGAATTTAATAATTCTGATGTTGATGATGATAAACGAAAATTCTGGGCGTCTACGGTTCAAGGTGAAATTATATTGTGTACTTGGCACGGTCAAGAATACGAAATTACTGGTGAGGAAAATTGTGATGTGATAGATCGCACAGGTTGTGTTCATGATGGGCCAATTATTAAAATAATTCGTTCGTTACATATTAATAATGTTTTATTGAGCATTGGTGGTAGTGTCTTTGCAATTTGGCATGAAAATTACTTGAAGCATCCAGTAATGTGGAGAAAACGTGATTGTCATTATAGCACTTGCTGTTGGAGCCACCGACCCGGAGTATTTATTGCAGCTAGATGTGATGGTTGCCTTGAAACATGGGACTTATACCGGAAAACGAAACAACCGGTTCATGTACAAACTATTTCTGGAAAGTTAATAACGGGACTGTATATGTATAATCTATCATATGTTCATTCAAACATTATTGGTATTTGTGATGAAAACGGGATATTTAGATTTGTTAATGAGGTTGTTGAAAATGAACTGAATCATCGTGAAAAAATTGATTGGTTTTCAAAATTTATTGATCGTGAAGTAGAGCGAAAAAATGAATTTTATGGTTGGCAGAATGAGTATTTGACGTATGATAAAAGAGTTTTAGAGAGAAAGGCATTGAGGGTTGCTGAGGAAGCAAAAAGACGTCATGAAGAAGCAAGAGAAAAATTTTTGCGAGAGCAGGAAGAACAGGCGAGAATTAAAGCGGAAAAAAAAATTCGTAATATTGTACCGTCCAAGGCGACATTATTGAGAATGAAAAATATTAAAAAAATGAAGTGTACACTGTTAGAGAAAAAGGGATTTGATCCTGAGGCACTTGAAAAAATTCGATATCCACTTGTACAGCAACAAGTGGAAAAGACAATTAGAATGAATAAAGCACGAGAGAAAGTTGCTGACAGAGAGATATATTTTGCTCACGATTTAGCTGTTAAATTTCCTGAGTGCATTAAAGACTCAAGTGACCATGCCAGTAATAAAACAACCACACCCACGCATTTAGCTAAGAATATAGATGACGTTGTTGAAGAATATCGAAATAGTTACATTCGCATTAGTAATGAAGCGAAAAAAAGTCTGCAGGAAAATCCTCGTATTCCAAAATTCAACTGGAATTCTGTGATGAAAGAAGGAAGACGAAGGAGAAATTGTACGAAAGAATATTAATTCTTTAATTTAATTAAAATGTATATGGTAAAAATCAATAAAAATATTAGTAAAAAAGTACATAAGTATACGAATATTATAAAAAATATAGTATGTAATAATATAAATATTACTTAGGTTATGTAGAGATGTTGTAATACAAGGAAATATAAAAAAAAAAAAAATTAAAACCCACACTTAATCAATATAAATTTATTTTCAAAATTTTAATCTTCACCCACTTGCACTCCTACGTATACGAATGTCAAGTAGAATAATTTAAAATATGTCCATAGATGATGCTTCTGTTGATTATTATTTTTGTGATACTATCTAACTCTTTCATGAAATCTCATTCAAACTTTAATTGAATTTGTTTTTTTTTAATTGCAGGTAATCGGAATTATTTGTATGGCATGTGCAACACCAGCTTTAATTGGTGCCTCCCGATGGTTCATGTTTGTAGCAGTTTTCTCCTTCATCTCAACATTAATGTGGACATTTGTTTATCTTTTGTCAATTCGTGAGGCATTAAAAATTCCCATCAATTGGATTCTCACTGAGTTCATAAATACTGGAATAAAATGCGTGCTGTATTTCATCGCTTTTATTGTTCAATTATCAGTGTGGAGTGCTTTTGCATATGATAGTGGATACAGATCACCACAAATTGCCGCAGCTGTAAGTTGAATTAATTATTAATTATGAAATAAAGATATATTGATTTTTGTAACGGATGTGTAAATTATTTTTAATATTATTAATGGTTTTCTTTTTTGTTTTTTAGATCTTTGGAATTTTCAATACAGTTGCATACTGCGCTGGAGTATTTTTCCTTTGGGTAGAATGGAAAAATAGCCAATCACCTTGAGGGAATTTCGTACCTGAAAATCCCACCATTACGTCACAATAAGTAAATAATAATATGTGCAGATAATTGTTCTGCAATTGAATTGATAATGTCACTCGCTAATTAAATGAGACCTGATTCGTAAATTATTTATAATTTATCAAAATATAATTGGCCTATTGCGAACTTTATATGTATAAATTTTCTTGAAATAATTGCATAAATTTTACATGGAAATATGTAAATATAATATAATATATAACGCACATTTCATATATTTTTTTCGCATCAGTTCATTTATGATGAAATAATTCAAAAAAATAAAGAAAAAAAAAATGATCCATAATTGTTCATGTGATTTTTGTTTGTTATATTATGATAAGTGATTCAATGATAAAAATATACATTAAAAAACAATGAAAATAACGAAAAAAAAAAAAAAATTGATACTTGATGGAGAGTTTACGAGTGCGACTGAAAAAGTACAAAAAAAAATTGTGTTTGTGTGCTTTACTACACGTGCGATATTAATTCACCAACATCATCTGATTTTGAAAATTGAAAAAATAAAAACAAATAGAAAAATAAATATTCTAGTTATATAATTGTCATCTGCATAAATAAAATCTCATCATCAATTCTTCTACACTCAATAGATGTCATTTGTTTATTAAAAACTCTAAATAAATTAAGAAGAGAATTATTTTTTTTTTTCAACACAATTGAATCACGAAATCATGATTCGTATCATATTATTATATTCATCGTAAAACAAAAATAATAATCACAAAATAATATATATTTTATTATTATAAATACGTATGAAATATAAATATTTTTTCTTATTATCTGTTCTAAATTGTCCGAGTCACATGTATATAAGACTATATATAAATATATATGTATTTGATATTGTCAGAAGAAACAAATAATTATTTTTCGCCTATACAAGTGATATTGTTCCATTAAAACTATTTGTGCCCCTAGAATTTCATAAAAAAAAAAAATTATAGATTCTAGAAATAGCTTTTGATACACATCGTAAATATTTCATAATTATCAACATATATATAAATATATTTACACTTCATTTAAAGTGCCTTACTGAAGAAGAAAAAAAAACCAAATTTCACGACTCTAATAAACAGAAATTATGTGACTTAAATTAATTAGTATAAAAGTGTTATATAAAATAATATATCATCGTATGAAAAAAATCAAATATATACATTTATATATTAAAATATATATCCAATGATAATGCAGTTATATAAGACACATCGATAGTTCAATATAATCAACAAAAAAAAATATATTTGTATAAAATAAAAATTCTATCCTCCTGAAAACAAATTCAAAAAATATAAACACACATCTCAATAACTGCATTCAATTAATTACAATAATCTAAATACAGTTGACAGTTCCTATTGTTAACAATTAAAAGAAAAAAAATTATGTATATAAAATTTGTAATTACAAAAATTAATTATTCAACGAGAGAAAAACACTCAAAATATTTTGGTTCACATACGAAAATTTTATTTGTTTAATTTATTTGTATAATTTACCTGAAGGATTAATAAAACATATATATTTAGTGTTAATAAATATTATTTACATTCAACTGCCTGTAAACAATATAAAAAATGTATTTGTTATATTTCAATGTCAATAATGTTTACAATAATCGAGAAAACATTGGAAAAAAAAATTATTAGCGTGGGATTATAGAGTATATTGCATACACAGCCTTGACTTATAATACTCATGTGTGTGTTTGAGTAATTGTGATATCATCGATGACGTCAGTTACGGAATGGGATATTGTAGCAAAGTTTTAACACAAGCTCGAGAGTGCACCTCCAGTTGATCGCAGTCAGTCGAAGACATTCAACCTATACCTTAAATCCATTAAAGGTAAATCAAATATTTTCATTAAATATTCTCAAATTAAATAAAAACAATGATTCATAAATTATATAAAAAAATACACATTATTTTATATCTTTATATTTATATTCTGATATTCAATGGAGTGACAGGTGGTAAATACACGTGTTGTGTAATTTTGCGCGTAAATATAACAAATAAGTAAAATGAAAACGCATAAAAACATTTCTGATTTTTAAGAGTAATAATTTCTTATATAAATTAACATATTTTATATCTTCAATATGATTCAAGCTTTAATATTGATTTTTCTATTTATAATATTCTCTCAAAGGCGTGGCAATATTATTCCAAATTATTTTTCCATTTTTTGGAAAGCATTATATGGGTAATAATATTTAAATATAATCTATAAATATATTTAAAATCAGTGTGCTATTTTTGTGTGGAAAGAAAATACGATGCACGATCTTTTGCGTATTTATGTTTGCGAGTATTTGATTTAGGTCACCACGAAAAAAATGGCCTTGTCCTGCTTCGTTCAATATCGAACATGGTCGTTAGTAAAGAATTAAGATATGAAGTTAGATTAATGATTTATATTTCCCAGCTATTAATCGATAGAACGATGAAATATAAATGAAAGACGAATAAAAAATCTAAGTATACATTTATTTATTTATTTTTTTATAGTTTCAGATAAACTGCAGGATTCAATATCATCAGCATGTCTCACACTGTGACAGTAAGGACTGCAACAGTCACAACTAGGAGTGGTTCAGGTGGTGTCCTTATCAACGTAGGATATATAAAGACCTATCGAGGCATTTTAAAAATTCTTGAAGTGGTAAGAAAAAATTTTTTTTTTATTTATTTTGATTCATGTTTCATTGGATTTATATAATGTATGATTAATTGGATAAATTTTGTTTCAGCTTCTAGGCATTGTGTGTGTAGGAATCATGGGAAACCATATTGATTCATATCGGTATTTTGAAGTTGCTGATATTTTTTTCCTTCTTATGGTTACCACATTTTTGATAGCGACATTTTTGCTACTTTTGAGTTGTTTAGTTTCTATAACCACCGACTCACTTATATCTAAAACAATTCACGTGTGTATTTTGTTTACATTATTATAATATTAATAATTTATGTAACGAATTTTTAAATATAGTTATTTTTGCATTTATCATTGCAGGAAGTGATTTATCATGCAGTTGGTTTTGCTCTGTTGCTTGCTGCCTCTTTAAATCTTTTGGTGAAAGTGACTGACAGTAGACATCGTTCATCGAGAGAATACGAATTATTATTGGGCGCAGCAGTAAGATAAATTACAATTAATATTATAAATTAATTTATCCATGTCATTAATATTTATTATTTTATATTTTTATTTGCAGATTTGCGGATTAATAAATTGTGCTTTCTATTTCTGTAGCACAATGTTTGGACTTCGTTTATACAGAAGATTTTAAAACCAAATTGTTTACCAAACTATTAACATTTTTAATGGACTTATACACATCTGTTCAAATTATTTTTTATATCAATATTGTGCAATAGATTTTTTGATCTGCGTGTGCATACAAATTATCAAAGTCTGATTAATACATTTAATATGAAATCTGTTTCATATTAATTCGGGTAACATTGTACACATTTTTTTTTTTATTTTTATTGAACGAAATATTTAATTGAATACTGCAGAATTCTCTCTCAGAATAACTATTAAATATATATATCTTTTGGACATATATATAAATATAAAAACAATATTTACACAGCAATGACTATAAATTTGGTATAAAAAAAATTGTAGAAATGAAAAAACTTATAAAATACGCATAATGAAAAATTATAAGTAATATACATGTACAAATAATTCACGCACTATTTATATTTAACTATAGAAAAAGTAATAAAATTACATTTGATTGAAGTGAATTTTGCATCAAATTAATTATTCAAATAAAAATAAATTATTGTGGATAATTTATTATTGGATTAAATCAATCCATCAGATGAATTCCAGTATGATTTTAATAGTTATGTTTATTTTATCGTGTTCCCCCCTGGGTACAAATTCTCGCCGGAAATTTTTAACTTGCCTGGCGCGTGCCTAAAATAGACTTCTATGCCTGAGATGTTGGATCGAGTCAACGCTGGGGGTGCAATGACACGCGTGCTCCATTGTCAGCTTACACACGCGTGCTTTTGGTTAGTCTTCATCGAGAAATTCATCGTTGTGCATACGAGATAAAGAAAAGAATTTTTTTTCAAAAATTAACAAAACATTTTTACAATTTCTTTTGTATTTTTCATTCTGAAATTTATTTTCACGACATCAAGTGATATTACAAGCGAGTGAGGATAGTTTTATCAACGAATTTGCGTATGGGAATAAATTAATTAATAAAGTTACGATTAATACTAAAAGAAAATGACGAAAAATCATAGAGGACCCATCATCAGAATGGCACCTGATGACAGCCATGGTGCTGGTGGAATTCAATGTTGTTGGTGTAGATGTTGCACCTGTATACACATTGAATTTTTAAAAACTTTACCTGGTGCTGTTAAAGTTGCTGAGACGGTAAAAAAAAAAATTAACAACTATAAAATATTTTTATATATTTATAAAATTAATTAAATAAAAAATTTAATTAAAAATTTAATTGTTTTCAGATTATTAGTGGATTAATTCAAAGTTTATTAATAAATTATGGATTACGATACAGTGCAACAATAGGTTCAGCGTTCGAGGGTTCATTGACAACTTCCTCCGCGTGTTTTTTAACATCCGCTGTGTTACTTGCCTGCTACGTGGTGTCGGAAAAATCCTACAGGCTCATCAAAGCCTCTCTCTTTGTTAGTTTTTTTTTTTTTTTTTAAATTTTCGCTGCAGATGTTGGAGAATTATTAAATATAAAAATTATTTTTTTATTTCTTTTCTTCAACTGATTTGTAATTGATTTTATTTTATTTCTAGGAAATTATGTTCAACGCCCTTGCGTGCTTTCTAAATTTAAGCTCTGCGTCATATCTTGCATTTTCCACAAAAATGTTTTTGTGGGCACAATATTATATTACACCGGGTTTTGATGTTTATCCAGCAATGACTGCAGCATATGTAAGTTTATTCAACTACTTCTCTTCTCTCTTTAATTCTCATAATTTAAATGAAGAATTTAATTATTTAATTAATTGTGGGAAATAATTTTTTTTTTTTTTTCATTACTTTACAGATGATGAGCGGTGTAGTTGGTGTACTCTATGGAGCTGATGCATATTTTTCATTCCGTAATTACCGATCAGGAAGATAAATATTTTGCAAAAAAAAATTGGATTAATTAAAATTAAAAAAAATATTATATCTACTTATTATTTTATAATTATTTATTATATCAATGCGTATATTTTTTTATCATTGAAATTTCTCAGCTTAAAAGTGTTTACAATTATTTGTTATTACTATAACTATTTTATATGATAAGAAAATAGTGGAAATTTTTATCAAGGTAATAAAAATATTTTCAGAAATGAATATCTTCAAGGCCAGATAAAATTAATTTTATTTTGGATATTGTACAAATTTGTAATGCCTATTCCCAAATATTCATCACCGATCTTTTTACGATTGCGACAATGAATAAACACTTGAAAATATGGTGTCTTTATTAAAATATGAATATATTATCATTGAAATGAGGAATATTATCGTCGCTATGTGTTGTAAAATTATGATTCGTCCATGTATTTGCGTCATAATTATTTTTTTTTCTGATTCGTTGATACTGATCAAATAAAGATGATCATAATTCACTTGCCAACACTATATATAGAAGTAAATTAATAAAGTAGTTTTAAGTAGTGAATTTTTCTAGGACTAATATACATCAGTTATACAGCAATGAAACAAGTTAAAATAATTAATTACATCATTCGTTTATTACTTGTGCAGGCAATTTTTTTAATTGCAATTAATGCACAGAATAATAACACGAATGTCAAGAAACGTTTGAAAACTGGTAAATTATAATAAATATTATAATCTATAATAATATTAATATAATAAAGACATATCGATAGATTTTATTGGATACAAAAGTATTTTTAATTTTTCATTTATTTATTAAAATTACATAGGGGCCCGGTCCAGACTTGCCAAAATCCATATGGTGTCTAATGATGATTCTCCAACCGCAATAAAAGCTGTGTTGGAAGAAAAAGGAAAACCTCCAATTAAACTTTTTTGGATAAAAACAAATCAATTAGTAACTAATAAAAATTTACCTGTGTGGGGTGCACAATGCAACAATATTCATGAATCCAAATCAAATGTTTGTATATTATTATAATCAGGATATTAATTTAAAAATAAATTATATTTCAAATAAAATAAGATCAAATATTGTCAATTATGTTTTAGGAAGCAGAAAAAATTCTGGATTCTTTTGTAATGTATCAAGACGTTAATCAGAATTCTGCAATTGTATACGTTAAAGAAAGGGGATTGATTGTAAGTAATATGCAAAAGAAAATATATTATTATTCTATTATTTTTTTTTCCAGCAATTTGAAATTTAATTAAAATATTAATATGTAAAATAAGATATAAATAAATTGCTTATTTTTGTCTACAGTTCGGTCACGTGGGTGTAGATTATTATATTCATGATCTCCCAGTGAAACATCCGGAAAAAAAATTGCTTATAGACGCTTCTGGACCTCATATAACAAAGAATATTGATAATATTAATGGATCATCTCAATCCTCTGAATTAAACCCGACTCTTTATAATTCTCCATCACCAATTTTAATTAACAAAAAGAAACAAAAATGTAAATGACACACTATGATTTATTTATATATTTATTAATTGATATTGAATTCTATAAAACGTTATTTATAATTTAATTTTAGTGAGAGAAACAAACGGTGAAGGATCAGTAAAAAGAACGAATTTTTATTTGGAAACTCTTCTTTTCGTCGCTTATGATATCATTGAACCAATGTAATTATAAAATTGTAGTATATTATTTATAATTTCTACTAATTGTAATACACATTATTTTTAAATGTAATTTTTTTATTTTTACAGCAAAGCACAACACCCTGATGATTATATTTATTATATTTTATTGGACTATGCAATTTATTTCAATGCTATTGATATGATGTTTGCAAAATTACCAACTGGCTTCAGAGTACATATTAATTTAGCTGGAATAATATTCGAAGAGGTATGTAATGTAAAAATTTATATATTTTGTTTTTATTTCAATCATTTTTTGTGCTATAATTTAGGATGAAGATTCATTTAGTGCTTTATTAGAGTCTGAAATTCTGGAAAATACTGGTGGTAAAGTTCAATTGGATAATTTTGACAAAATATTCATGAACTACTTCCAATCAAATCTTGACTTTGTATTTGAAGAAAATTCTTTCGATCATGTTCTCCTGTCGACTGGGTAATATTCATTCGCAATACTTGAATAATTTAATGAAGAATCATGTTAGAAATTAATTTATGATTTATTATTTATAGACGTGCATTGGAGTATGAAAATGAGGCATTAGTTGGTATGAAACTAAAAAAATATTAATGTCAAAATTAATTAATTTATTTGAATAATAATTTTTGATGATACAATTTTAGGTCTATCTTTTGTTCCCATGGATACAACCCATGCGAGACGTGTGTTAAATCCTGATGAACTCCAAACACCTTTGTCAATATTGAAAAAATCCAATCTTTACTATAGTTTTATCGACGCCGCTCACGAAATCGCATATGTGTAAATATATAATTTATTTTTTAATCTCATAATAGAGCAATTTTATTTTCTATTTTCAATGTATAAATTAACGATAGATTATTCCTGAATTTTATTATTCAAAATATTCACTAAATAAAATTAAATAATTTGTGTTTCATAATGTCGTTTTAGATTAGGATACCAAGGCCATAGTCCAGGACCTAAAAAAATACCTGCGACTAGCGAAAAATGTGGTGGTGATTCTAATACTTGCTTCACATGGGACGATGCAATTGTAAAAGATATAAAAAAACATATGCGGTAAACAAATCATATGAAATAATTAATTTTAATAATGAATTTAAATTTAATCCAATAATTAAAAAATTATTTAACGAATATTATTTTAGTAAAAATCAAAATCGTTGCTGGCATTTAAATTTTCCATTATCATTGCATAAAAATAATGAACCAAAGATACATGAATTTCCCACACGTCAATGTAAATGCTTTGGATATCAGAGCTATGTCGAGGTTTGTTATTTTTTTTATTTTTATACATTTTTATTATTCATAAAAAATTGTCCTGGAAATAAAATAATAATGAATTTGTATTAAAAATTAGGAACAAGGTAAAATTAAACGTTACATTCCTGAGGATGGCTGTGGAAAGCCTTTAGAGTGTGTGAAATTACCAAACAAACGTTACACTCATGATAATGATGTGTTGCCATTTAACGGTACACCTTGTTCAAAAGACCAGAAAAAGGTAAGATTAAATATTTTTTCAACTGTATTCTAGAAATTTTTTTTAATATTTATAATTTTATAAATTTTTAGGTTTGCTGGAAGCAGCAATGCGTGGCTATATCTCAAAATTAAGCTTTTACTATTCTATAATATGAAACATGGATAATTTTTAAGCTATAATAATCCCAATATAAAATATATAAATATGTAATAATTAAAATTATATGGATTTTCATGAATTAATGAATTTATTACAAACAAAAAATACGTATCTGAAAATATGCATAAATAAATACAATTAAAATTTCAAAAAAATATAAGAGATACAATTTTATTAAGTATAACGTAACATACCAATAATGTAAATACCCATATCAAATTTTCATAATTAATTCATAAACATATGTGACCATGACATTATACAAAATGTTCATATTTTAATTAATTTTATTGTATAATTTTAGATATAAACCTTATTTTTTTCGACCGTATATTTTTTCCCCGTTTGCAAAGATGAAATATACAAATATTTGAATAATATTCCTATGTATATTAAATTCAATCGCAAAATAACAAATATATTTTGTGTTCTAGAATTCAAACTCAAAGCTATAATAAAATTAACGACATCCTGATAATATTATATATGAATTTTATCTTGAAAGCAGTGATAAAAAATTGTTTAAAGAAAAGTCGAGTATTATATCCAATATATATGTACATTAAATTTTTATTTAAAATTACTCAAAATAATTCTTCTCAGTTAAATATATTTTTTCATTAATTAAATTTATACTTGACTAAATATAAAAAATTTATCGTTCATTATCATCAAATCAATTCAAATTTTCAATTATAGTAAGCAAAAAACACTTGAAAAAAATATGGTAAATTCGTAAACAAATAGATACTGGAATATATTGATAACAATAAAATGTAATGTTAGTTAACAGGTGTCTTAATACGATTCGTTGTCGTATTCTTTATACACCTGCAGTAAATCTCAAAGTATTAGTATAATATTAACTACAATTTCAAACGTATTATCAACCACTAATATAAATAGCGTTTCAAACCTAAAGCTGCTTCAAGTTGTTAAATTATTCAAGAATAATTCACATCGTGCTTACAATAATGCGACACGTTGCAATTACCAATAGCATTTTTATATGCTTATTAATTATACATTTGATATTTTTGGCTGTTACTAAAGCACAAAATTTATTGTACGATAATGTAACGGACGAAAAATTAATGAATACAGGTAATTTAAATTGATTAACATTCATCTAAAGGAGATAAATAAATATTAATTCATTATTGGATATGTGTGTGCTCATTTAGAACGATTAAAACGATCTCCAACTGATGAAGTACCTAAAATAATAAAAGCTGTAATAATAGAGCATGGAAAACCCATTATTCGTCTTCGATGGGTGAAGACAGATCAATTACTTGCTAATAAAAATTTGCCTGTATGGGGTGCTAAGTCTGCTAACATTTATGAAGAAAAAAAACAAGTTTGTACACAATCAAAATATCGATTAACAATTAAATAGTTTTAAATAAGTAATATTTATTTTAGGCAAGTGATATACTGGATTCTTTTGTTATGTATCAAGATGTTGAACAAACTTCAGCAATTATATATGTTAAAGATAAACAAGTTATTGTAAGTATAAAAGAATAATTGAAACAAATAGATAAACAAATTTAAGAAAATTAAAAAATAAATTGATTTGCAGTTTGGTTTTGTTGATGTAATTTATTATATTCATGATCGTCGAATAGAAAACTGGGACGAAACAATATTTTTCTACGTAGGTGAGCATTGTTTAAAAAAAAACTCTGAAGCTAATGTCCATGGGGAACATAATCGACCTCACTTTTCTTTAATAAATTCCGCTTCTAAAAATTTTAAATCATTGACATTAAACGAAAATTCTTCGAAAGAGTGTGAGTTACAAACTATATTACATTTATACCTAGTTAATATTATATTTTGTAATAAAGACACTTAATTAATAATAAGAGATTATAGCAAATGAAGTCAACAACCAACCATCAGGAAGCCAAACAGAAAAGAAAAAATATTATTTAGAAACTCTTCTTTATGTCACTTATGACATCATTGAATCAATGTGAATATAAAATTATAGTTTATTTTTATAAAAATTTATCAAATACAATGATATATTAATAAATGTATTTTTTTATTTTTACAGCAAGATAAAATATCCTGATGACAATTATTTATTTCGAATGCTGTTGGATTATGCAGCTTATTTCAATGCCGTTGATATGATGCTTGCCAAGTTGCCAACAAAATTCAGAGTATATTTCAATTTAGCTGGAATAATATTTGAGGAGGTGTTTAGTATAAACATATTTAATTTATGCACAATTCATAATAATTAAGTCAATCTTTGTGCGCATATTATTGGATCACATAATAATTTTTTATATTCATAATTTAGGACAAAGATGTATTCAGTTCACGAACTGGAGCTCAAACATTGAGTTATGATGAAAAAAATAACAATCTTGTATTGGAAAATTTTTTTGTAGAATTTACAACTTACTATACATCTGATCCAAACTTTATATTTCCATTGGATTCTTATGATTATATATTTTTTTCCACCACGTAATTAATTCACAATTATTAAAATATACTAATATAAAAATAACTTGAAAGTATAGCTATAAAGAAAACTAATTTTATAATTTGTTTTAATTATAGGCGTGATTTAGAGTTTGAAGATGAAGTACTTCCTGGTATGAGATATAAGCAACCAAATTTATAAAAAATAATTAACCATTGCACACAAAATTATTTTATTCATATTAAATGAAATAAAAATTTTTAATTTCAGGTTTGACTATTGTTGGCGAAGACATCTATCACATGAAATACATCAACGATCATGATATGCAACGTCATTCATTCACAGCAGTGCAGAAATCTTCTCATTTCAGTTTTCCAGTAGCAGCTCATGAAGTCGGTCACGTGTGAGTATAATTTTTTTATTTGTAAATTAAAACAATTGATGCATTGTTGAGATGATTCAGATTAGGATGTACTGGGCATGATTCTTTATCGCAAGGAAAATATATAAATAAAAAACAATGTTCGTCAATAATGCAAGAATCACTTCCTGTTTGCTACAACTGTTTAAACTGGAGCTCCAGAGCTGTGAAACAAATTGAAGAATATATGCAGTGAGAAATTTTAATTATACCACATGATTAGGATCTATACAATAACTTTGAATACTATCTAAAAATATTATTTCAGCAAAGAGCGAAATCGTTGCTGGCTTCTAAATTTTCCTCGATCACTTCATAAACCGAATGAACCAAGAGTGTATTTATTACCATCAGAGCAATGTAAATGCTTTGGTTACAATTCACATGGGAAGGTTTGTATAAATTTTTTTTTCTTTATATTTTCTATTCTATTTTATTAAAATTTGTTATGATATAATAATGAATAAATAAAAAACATAATAGGAATCAAATGAGTACAAAGAATACATTCCAAGCAAAAATTGTGCAAAACCTTTGCGATGCTTGAAAATAAAAAAACATAATTATATAAATGTACCTACAATATTACCTTTTGATGGTGTACCATGTGCAGAAGGATATCAACAAGTATGTGATATGATTTATAATATATTACTACTCATAATTATTTATTGAAATATTTATAAATATTATAATTTTTAGGTTTGCTGGAAAGGACAATGCATAAATGCTCAAAGTAACTGACAATTAAATGTATAATTACATATTGAACATGGATTACATATTCATAAATAAATATCTGACCAATTATGCTTTAGAATGAATATTTTATTTGTTATCATTTCAGATGAAACATTACAAAGCTTATTGAATACCATTTAATTGCGTTCAATATTATTTAAAGACAATATCTATGTCATTTAGTATCACAAAAGTCATCTGTTGATCCTCCCGCTTTTTTTTTTTTACTTACCATTCATTTGAATCCCACTTATACTGTCATTTATAGTTTGCTGCTGTCTACATCAAGCTCATTGCACGGTGAGTGAATGTAATAAGCATGTGAGCTCGACAGTTTGATTCAGAACTTCAAACCGGTTGTCCGCACTTGTAAAACTGTTCCGCTTTTATAATAATCAATTTTGTTCATCTGTCGGAAATTAAAATCAGTGTGCCATGTAATAATAAACATACCCAATACAATTATTATAATCTACTTAACGAATATTCAATTGAATACTATTGATTCATAGTATGTAAATATTTTATTTAAATAAATTGATAAATATACAATAATAAAAATGAATATCACTAATAGGATTGGATTATCTTCTGCTATTGGTATGTAATAAAAAATATAAGGAATATTAATCGTCAAGATTTTCTGTAGTAATTAATTATCATATCTAATATATTCATGGAATGTCACAGAATAATTCTTGAATATCTTCAATTGTTGATTAATCATCAACAATTAATTTAAAGTAATATATAAAACTTGGATTTAAAGGACGGATATAAAGAATGATAATAAATAAACATGTGTGGATACGCCTCTCAAATCATTTCCGTTGAGGTTTAACTGTATCACCGTAAAATGATTATTATATTAATACGGATAATGTTAATTAAAATCTCTACAGTTATTTTTTATTACACTAAATTAATTCCATGAGTGTCTTGTAATTTCCGTTTGTTCTACGTGCAATTGTTCATATATAATTGTAAATTGAGATTACCTAAAGCACTATATCAATCCTATTGTTCGTTGTTCATTAATGCTGTTTGAGAACTCAACTCTTGACGCATTCAAATGTACTTTACTTTCGAATAATTTACGTCATTACTAGCAGCGATTGATGGATCGATTATTGTTAATGTTGAGGGTCATTATATGTATATTGCGACAGGAATTCTTGCATTCAAATAACAGAATTTTCTCTCTGCTTAATTTTTTTTTTCCTCTTTCTTTTTGTTAATATTTAAAATCGATTTGAATTATCTGTGTGGTACAGATTTAAGTTCAAGTACGACGGCATCAACGTTGATTACTGACGAGGAGAAGGAGGACGTTATTCTTACAATAGTTATCATAATCGGTGCAATAGTTGCAATCATTGTTCTGTGTTCAATGGGAATTTTTATTGACTGTTTGCATCAGTAAGTGTATACAAAAAAAATTCTTAATCATGAAAATTATTATAATTTATAGAAGATAACATCAAAGTTTATTTAATTTTTTTTTGTTTTTATTTTTGTAGAAACGAAACATCGAAAAAAAAATTGCCACGAATAAAATTACCACCGTTTTCTCGAAGAAGAAATCGTAAAGATGATAAAAGATCACTTACAGCTGATATGGGTCCAACTGATGTAAATAATTTAGAAACAAACACAACAGTTGTTGTTATATGATATTTTTCTAGTGATAAAAAAAAAAAAAGAATTCGAAAACATTGAATTTATTTATAAGTTTATAATGAAATTGCTGATTGCAATTTCTTTGAAGAATTTGCAACGTAGATTTAAAAACAAAGTAAGAAAAAATATTTGTATGACTGTGATATATAAAGTCATTGGTAATTTATAATTTTAATTGTACAAGTTTTTTTAAATAATTAAAATATCATTATATCTTATAATAAATATTCCACGAAAGATAATGAATAAATGCGCTGTGAAGAAAAAATATGGCTTAGTTAATGCGCATTAATGATAAAACAGAATTCTTAATTATATTGACTGGACGTGTGTTAAACATTTGGAAATTATTATTTACAAGCAAAACCGATCGGTATTATATTATATAACAATCAGTCAATTTTATCCATTATATTATTTTTATGTATAAAAAAAAATCCAGAGTGTGCTCATACCAAAGGCTTTTTATTTTGTGTACATTAGATATCAAATCACACTCTAACGTCTTAAAAATATAATGAAACTTCCGTTATCTGTTCATTTTGGATAATGATACATAAAATATTTTGTTTTTATAAAAATATACGACATTGTGGATTATGATACAGGTTAGAGAAATATGCATTTATTTAATTTTCTTTCCTGCATTTTGTCATTGCCAATAATTATTCATCAATGTTACGACAGGTGTTGATAAAAAAAGTATGTCAAAACACCATTAAAAAAAAAACAAGCATAAATATTATTTTACATGTATCATCAAAAAAAATATATATAAATCTCAAGATTGAGTGAATTTTATCAATGTTAAAAATACACTTATTTTCGCGCGTTAAAATGAATCATTTGAATTATGATATATCAGCAGTCACAATAATTATTTCAAGTTCGGCAAATGTTCAAGAAAAAAGAAAAAGGAATTCAATGAAAAATCGGACAATTTAAATATATATACATATGATAGTTTGGAATGTCATTGGCAATTGAATATATAAGTTGATGATGATTAAAAAAAAAGTGTTCTGCAGAATGTGAATCAAGTTGCCAAAAATAAAAAGTCTCATGATTTAAATTCTTCCAAGTACCATTGCCAAAAGGGCCATTCGTACATAAACACCGTATTCCGCTTGGCGGAAATACGCTGCACGTAAATCTGTATCGATTTCAAGACTAATTTCAGAATTACGTGGCAATGGATGCATAACAGCCATTCGTTCCTTTGCACGTGTCATTAATTGTGGCGTTACAACAAAATGACCGCATGCCTGTAACAAAAATAAATACACAGTTAAAAAATTTATTTATTAAATCACATGCAGTTGAAAAAGATCAATTATTATTGACTTGCCTGCTCATATGCCTCTTGTGAGGCGAATCGTTCGCGTTGAATTCGTGTCATATAAAGAATATCAGTGTCAACTATCGCCTCTTCAAGGCTATCGAATTTTTCTTGAGGTATTCCGCGCTCAGCAACATACTTCACCACATGATCGGGCATTCCAAGCTCAGGTGGACTCACATACCGTAAATTGACCATATAAACTGTCAATAACCTGTAAAAATACGTAATAATTTAATTTAAAAATATTATCATGATCAATTGCGTCATATGGTTATATATTATTAATGCCATGTTGAAATTGAAAATATAAATGAAATGATTATTAATGAGGAGGTATATATTGACCTTGCAAGAGAATGTACTGTCCTTCCATGCTTCAAATCACCGACCATAGTAATTGTAAGGCCATTGACGGTACCGATTTCTTGACGAATCGTAAAAACATCCAATAAAGCTTGAGTTGGATGCTCGCCAACTCCATCACCAGCATTTATCATCGGTTTAAGACAATTTCTTGCTGCACGTGCTACCGCACCTGGTTCTGGATGTCGAAGAACAACAGCGTCCGCATAACCAGCCATGATTGCCACTGAATCTTCTAGAGTTTCTCCTTTTTTCACTGATGAAGTAGAGCCATCCATTTGTATCACACGTCCACCTAATCGTTGCATTGCCGCGGAAAAGCTGCATGACGTTCGTGTGCTTACTTCATAGAACATTAATGCCACAATTTTTCCGCGTAAAATATGATCAAGTGATCGATTTTTCAATACATGAGCACGTAAACGTTGTGCTACATCAAGTATTACATTTGATTGCTCTTTAGTGAACATATCAGCAGTGAGAATATGATGACCAGCGAGCCCATGATTCGTGGATAAATGAAGTATCGATGTTGATTCAGGATCAACAGATGGATGTAAGTAAGATACAAGTTCTCTGGATTCTTCATTTGAATAATCAGCATTCACGTGAGGCTTTTCATAATTTGGCGAAAGAAGTCGATCAAGAGTATTATTTTGACGACTACTAACAACATCGACAGTAGGTACATTAATTATTGGTTGGCTTCTTGTATTTCTATGAATTTCACGTATGTCCTGACCAAATCCAGGATTAACTAATACTTTTCCTTCGACATAAGCTATTTCACCTCGTAAAACTACTCTATGAACCGAACCACGCACTTTTGTTCCAGCGAATGGTGTCCATTTTGATTTTGAAAATGACATTGCATCAGGTATTGTCCATTCTTCATCCAAATCAACTTCAACATAAGTATTTGGCTGTTCTGGTATATTAAAAATTTCTCTGGGTTTTCTATGAAACTTGTTTATTAAATCCTGAAATCAAAGATAAAGCGGATTAGTTTAAACTTGGAATCGTGTTATTAATATTACAATGAAATATATAAAACTAAATGAAAAAAAAAATGATAAGATAACGTTTAATTAAATATTTTCATCATGAAAAAAGTTTACAATAATATTTTATCAGAGTCAATTATAAAAAACACTACCGTACAGCGACTCTTTATCTAATAGTTCTGTGTTATTTAGTTCAAACAATTTTTATACATTCATATGTATATTTTTTGTTTTTCATTTAGTTCCTGACCATCATTGCGCGTTCAATGTTCATAATAATAATCAAGATTAGCAATCGTGCATCATATATATGTATGCCGGTCCAAGCAAGATCACGGTTTGTAGATAAGACAATAGAATAAATAAGAACAAAAAATATAAATGTAAAAAAAAAATTAATAGGCTTCACAATGTATCATAGTAAATTTTTATAATGTCTTATCTCATATTACCTCCATTGTAAGTCGTCCATTGTGCACGGCATTCAACAGAAGAGGAAGAATAGTTTCAAGACCGGGGAAACCTGGCGGTGGATTTTCACCCGATTTTTCTTCAACCGTATGCGGGGCTGCAATTTAAAAATATTAATTAAAATATAATCATCAACAAATTCACACGTACTAATATTTTTATTAATAACTAAAGCATATATAAAATAACGATAGAAAATTGCAATTAGAATTTAAAAAATATTACCGTGATCTGTAGCAAAGCAATCAATTATATCCATATTGTCCCACAAAGCTTCTTGATCCTCCAAAGTTCCAAGCATCGGCCTAACTTGTCCTTTATCCATTCCAATTCGTTCCAAATCATTTTGCGACAAGAATAAATGATGAGGACATACTTCACATGTAACATTTATATTTTTTGCTTTTGCTGCACGTATAATTAATATTTCTTCTTTACGTGCAACGTGACATACATGAACTGGTCGATTATATAAATTAGCTAAAAGCAAAATGGCAGCGGTTGTTTGTCCCTCAGCATGAACACATAATGGATAATCTTTTGGCCAATTATCAAAATGTTTCATCCAAGTAGCAAGATTATTTAATCGTAATGTTGTAAACGTTTCATTGAGATACATTTTTAATCCGGCTGCAATCGGTGCAATTTCCGCACTTATGTTATAATTATCCGATGATGCACCGAGGAAAATAGCGTAATCGCATCTTGCACCAGCCGCTGCACGTTCTTTTGCAATGGCAAATGATTGGTGATCAATAACAGCTGGATTTGTATTTGGCATTGCTAATATCATTGTTACACCACCGGCTAAAGCAGCCGCTGTACACGATGCGAAATCTTCTTTATAAGTTGCACCAGGATCACGTGTATGCACATGAATATCTATGAAACCAGGTAATTTAATCATTCTACGAGACGACATACAATCTGTGTGTGTATTCAATGGAGGTGCTCGGCCACGCAATCTACTTATTGCCTATCAAGAAAATTAATAGAAAAAATAAATAAATAAAATATAAATTTACACAAAATTTTTTATGAATTTAATTAATATATATTTAAATACTGATTAAAACTTACATCAACTAAAAGTTTCGCACACTTAACGTCCGTGACAAGTGGCACGGAGTAATCCACCGCAAGTCTTCGCGTGCGATAACCATGAGTCATGAAATTCGAGACCCGACGTGCGCCACCGTTCCGCATTGGTAAGTTGATCACTAAATCAAAATGTTTTTTTGAAAGAAAATCAGCAAGATGACGAAGTTCGCTGGGACTTGAATCTTCATTTACATCAATATTATCAAACGTCCATTGAACTGGTTCAACCTAGAAAATAAAAAAAAATCGTTATATTATATTATATAAAATTGATATACAGATGAAAATAGATTGATTAAAATTAATTTCCGCATTTGACCAAACAGATTTTATTGATGTGTGAAATTCTATCATTAATATAATTTTATTTAATAATACAAAGCTATAAAAAGTTACGAGTGTATAATAAGAGTATGACTATTCTTAAATAATACAAGTTTAAAGTGAGAGGAATTATATTGCATTCATAAATGGTTTCCGCAAATTAAAAGGAAATATTTATTATTATATGTGTATAGGAAAATATTCAATAATCAAGCCGTTAATTCCATGAATTTTTCGTAAAACATACGTAGACTTTATCGATACCCGATAGGTTGCGACCAATTAAAAACGTCTTGGATGTCTTGATAACATGATAACAAGTCACACGAATGGTCTACTAGCAATATTGAATGTCCAAGCGAATCAATTACTTCAGTTTTCTGTATACAAAGCACCTTTCATTACGGTTTGTTCAACCCAAATGATCTACTATAAAAATTGCCAATGATTAAATTGTCTAATGACTATTTAATCATAATAATTTTCAATCAAAGTGTAATTTAACAAATCACGTGCTTCAATTGATTTTATCCGAATGTCTGTGAATTAATTTCATTAAGTAAAAAACCGGAATGGGAAATTTTAAATCGAGGTGTAGAGGAACATTTGGATCGAAAAATCATGGAGATCAAACAAAAATAAAATCATCAATAGAACAGCCATTTCCTAATGAAATTTATGGCAACTGGGCAGAAGATCTGGAGCTCAAAATTCTCCGACGAACAATTGAACAAAATCCTGAGCTATTTATTCTCAATAACCTCATGATGTCTGTACAATTTTTTGAAAATTACGAAGAGTAAGTGACTCCTTCATATTTATACATAAAAAAATATCCTCACAATAATTAACGAATCCTAATAAATTATAAAATAAAAAAATTTCTATAATTATTTCAAAGTTTATTAATATTATTTTATACTTAATTTAATTCAATTTAATGTTTGTGTTTTAGAGAAATTACAAATGTAAAACAAAAATTAGTTTCTGCACGTGAATCAGAATTAAATGGACGATTACCGCCACAAAAGCACGCACTTATACCGGATGTACTACAAGAGCAAGTTGGACGAGCCATTGATTTTACTTATCTTCGACCAACATCGATACCATCAGTGGAGCCTCTTCAGCCAATTCGTATTTATATTGTTTTTGATAATATCGAAGTGACAGAACAGAATTATGCATCGCCTTATTGCAGTGTCAATGAAACAATTACTTATAGCATGCAGTTGAAACCAAGCAAACATAAAGGTGAGAAAAATGAATAATTAAATTAAATAAAAATATAATACATCAATATAATAATTATTTAACATAGGATATGCTTTGCTGCAACGATTGGAAGTAAATCCATCGAAGAAAAAAAATTATTTATCGTGCGACGAAGCAATATACAGTGACACTGACAGTTTATATGATGATAGAAATACAAATCCTAATGACAACTTATTTGTTAAGTGTGATAAGAAATCTGGCGGAAGCGGAAGTTCAAGTCTAACATCGCCATCGTCTGATGTCAATGACGAAGATAGCATTTATGATGAGCGTGAGCATAATGCTTACGGTATTGATAATGAAAAGCCAATAAAACAAATAAATCATATCAAAAAAGGAACAAATATGCCACGCAGTCGAGTCCAAAGAACGCGACAATCTCCAAAAATAACTGGTCATCGGAACGGTACAAACTCTAGTAGTCCACCTGGTAGTATAAGTTCTGGTTATAGATCTGGGAATTATGCAATTGACAGTGGCAGTGAAGATGGTTATGGTTTAGCTGTACCATATAATAAATCAATAGATCGAAAATTTCTCAGTAGCACATCAAAATTTATTTCAGAAATTCCACGTCAATGCTTTCAAATTTATGATCCAGTAAAGGAAAAACGATTGAGATTGAATAATAAAGATCGTTTAATTAAAGGTGTCATACACAGTCGTAAATACGACGTATGGTATATGAACAGTACGAAATTTATGGATTATTTTTATAATATATTCACTGATCAATTGTCAGAATTAATGGGATTTGATCCTGATATTGATGATGAACCACAAGGCGCATTTATATATCGTGATAAATTTGAGGTTTTAAAAAAAACTATGGTATTGAAAGACGATCAATTTGCAATAATACCATGTATTTGGTCACCCTGGCCCAATATTGCTGATGAATGGTTAGAGAGACCACGTGCTACATGGCCTGATTATGATATCATTGAAAAAGTCAAGGAAACTGGATGTTATATGATACCGGAAGGTTATTATGATGAAAATTCCACGAATAATTTACGAAATCTCGAATGGGAATTAACATTTCCCGCTGCAGAACGTTATCTTGAAACTTGTATGAGTTATTCACAAGTGCGTATTTATTTGATGGCATTGATGTTACAAAAAACATTTATGCGACCAATGGATTCTTATGTTGGCCTAACTGGTGCACATATAAGAAATCAATTATTTTGGTTGATAGAGGACAATGATACACCATCAAAATGGCATGACAGTCACATGGGCGAGTGTTTAAATATGTTATTAAAGTCATTGTATCGTGCTATAAGTCAAGATGTTCCAATTATGCCAGACTATTTTATCAGAGATAAAAATATATTTCAAAATAATATTTCATTATTGCGTACGCAAAAACAATTAAAAAGAATTATTGAAAATCCAATTATGTATTTGTTACATGCAATGCAAAATATTAAACACAGTCGTAGCTTTTTTCCAAAACTTGACTATACATTGCTGTTAAAAATTCTCACGGAAGATGTTTTGACATTAATTAATCCACATCTTGCGGCACATCAATCGCAAAAATCTCAATCAAAGACAGATAATATACAAGAAAATCAATATGATCGCGGTGGCTTTTGGGACAGTGCTAAACAAACGAAAGAACGAAATAATATTTATTCAAGAAAACAAATAACAAATAAAAGTCTCATCGATGCTAGAACATCATCGGAGCAAGTGATAGAAATAACGGTAAATTATTCATTTTGTATATTTATTCTATAATCTATATTTATATTTGAAAAATTTCTAATCATTTTATTGATTATCATTCTTTATTTTTCGTTTTGTCAAGGTTCGATGTGCTGAATTAGATTCACGTCGACTGTGTTTACTCTTAGATTTATTTATCAAACATTTCATCAAGATAGCCGAATGCTGTAATAAATATGGCGCATTGAATCAAAAATCAATATATATTGATCAAGCTGAAAGACTTTCAATATTATTATCAGAATATGGAAATCACAAAGACGATGTTAAAGCTTATTTGGATAAATTACAAGCTTTAAGAAAACGTACTGTAAGAATACGATCGCAAATTGACGTTCCAGAAACACCAAAGCGCAATATAGATCATCCAATATTTTCATCATCATTAAATGATCGATACAAAAATTCAACGGAATCATTGCATACTTTTGTGGAAATTACAACACCAGGTGAAACAAGCGAGTATGCATTAGATGAATCTGAAGTTTATAAACGTATATCACAAAGCGAACAACGAAAACATGTCTCAATGGCAGTGGTACACGAAGTTGAATCAAAATCATCTGACACGGAATCCCAAAGGAATTCTGATGAGATTACAATAAATAATGATAGCGAGATTAAACAGAATATCACTTCAATGACGCGCCAAAAAAAATTATTAAATACGGACGATACTTATATTTAGATATAAATCTATTCAACAATAATTATTATTATAATAATAACAATGATAACCCACCGGGCAGAGTCAAATGATCAAGAGATCTAAGCTTTTCAGTCCGCGCGTTATCATTGGATTGAAATAAAAAAAAAAAACAAAATTAAATAAAAATCCCGATTGCTCAAATCTCATCACGATAATATAAAAAGATAAATTCTTGATGTCATATCATTTCTGATGGCTGATATTGTAATTGATATATTTACTCACCTCCACTCCGTGTTCAGTGTAAAAATCAGCAGTGCCCATACTGGCATACAATTTGTATCCCATTTGATGAAGACTTGAAATTGACGGTAACAATTCCTTTTTGTGCTGTAATATAAATGTAAATAAAAATTTAATTAGAGGATTAAATAAATATTGAGAAAGAGAGAATAATGAAATAGTTATTAGTTTATATACTTTATAACTGCCAATAGAGAGAAGAATTCCTTTTTTAGGTATGTGGAATCCGGTGCTCATCATTCCCTTTAAATAAGCTTCATATCGATTTTCACCAAAGCACGCAACTTCACCCGTTGACGCCATTTCTACTCCAAGAGTGACGTCGGCTCCTGCCAATCGTGAGAATGAAAATTGTGGAACTTTAACACCTACTTTTCCACATCCTGCTAGTACATTAACTGCTTTAACAGGTTCGCCGACAATTAAACGTGTTGCCATTGCGACAAAATCATGATCAAGCGTTTTGGAGACAAATGGAAATGATCTTGATACACGTACATTGCATTCAATTACTTTTAATTCATTATCCTTCGCTATTAATTGCATATTAAATGGACCAGTCACTTCCAATGATGCAGCAATTGCTTTTGAAATCATTTCAATTTTACTTAACGTTTGTGGATTAATATCTTGTGGTGGTGTTACCAAAGTAGCATCACCTGAATGAACACCAGCATTTTCTACATGTTCTGATACAGCCATACACAAGATTTTGCCATCTTTAGCCACAGCATCTACATCAATTTCTTTTGCCTCGAGAATAAACTTCGAGATAACAACAGGATGCTCTTTGCTAACATCGCTCGCACTTTTTAAATATGATTCAAGATCTTGATTTGAGTGAGCGACATTCATCGCTGCTCCACTCAAAACATAAGATGGTCGTACGAGACATGGATAACCTACTTGCTCACAAAATTCAATAGCAGATTGTAAATTAGTTAATTCCTTCCATCTTGGCTGAGAAATACCAATGAGATCAAGCATTCGAGAAAATTTAAAACGATTCTCAGCACCATCAACAGATTCCGGTGATGTTCCAAGTATTTTTGCTTGTTGTCGATGTAAATTCATAGCAATATTATTTGGTAATTGTCCGCCCATTGATAAAATAATACCTTCAGGATTTTCATGATCATATATATCCATTACAACTTCAAATGATATTTCTTCAAAGTATAAACGATCAGACATGTCGTAATCTGTGCTTACAGTTTCAGGATTATAATTAACCATAATGGTTTTTCTCTTAAGTTTACGAAGCTCGCGAAGACAACTGACTGCACACCAATCAAATTCCACTGAGCTTCCAATACGATATACACCTGAACCAATTACCATTGTGTAACCACCAGGAAAATCAATATCATGAGTTGATCCATTATATGTTAGATAAAGATAATTTGTATTCGCTGGCCATTCAGCGGCCACTGTATCAATTTGCTTAACAAATGGACGAATATTACTTTCTTTTCGTTGTTTACGTACTGCTAATTCTGTACTTTTGATTGCAACTGCAATTTGTTTGTCAGAGAATCCTATTTTTTTGGCACCCAATAACACTGCATGCGGAAGCATTCCTTGACCAAGATTTTCCAATAATTTATAGCATGTAATAATATTTTTCATTTTATTTAAAAACCAACGATCAATTTTTGTAAGCTCATAAAGACGATCGATTGAATAACCGGCTTTCATTGATGCAGCAAGAACAAACATTCTTTTGTCCGTTGGTTTTTCCAATTCATCATCATTGAGTGGCTTGATATAAGGATCAAAACCCGTTACATTTTCATCTACCATTCGTAGAGCCTTTTGGAATGCTTCTTCAAATTTACGACCGATTGCCATTACTTCACCAACGCTCTTCATTGAACTGCCAATTTTTGTACTGACACGTTGGAATTTACTCAAATCCCAACGTGGTATTTTAACTACACAATAATCTAAACTCGGTTCAAAACACGCGGTTTTACCGGTGACAGTGTTTTTAATTTGTGGCAATGGTATTCCAAGAGATAATTTTGCTGCTACGTATGCTAATGGATAACCCGTTGCTTTGCTGGCTAACGCTGAACTCCGTGATAGTCTTGCATTCACCTCAATAATATAATATGCTTCGGAAAATGGACTAAGTGCATATTGAATATTGCACTCGCCAACAATTCCAAAGTGTCGGATAACTTTAATAGCAGCTGTACGCAACATATTGTATTCGCGATTGGACAATGTTTGACTTGGTGCTACGACAATTGATTCACCAGTATGGATACCAAGTGGATCAACATTTTCCATGTTACAAACTGTAATACAGTTGTCATAAGCATCACGTACCACTTCATACTCAACTTCTTTCCATCCCTTCAATGATTTGTCAATAATTAATTGATTTGAATGAGCTAACGCTTGTTGGGCGAGTGTTCTTAATTCATCTGCTGTATTGGCAAAGCCTGATCCAAGTCCGCCAAGAGAAAATGCCGCTCGTGCCATTACTGGATAGCCCAAAATTTCTGCAGCTTCGAGTGCTTCGGTGATAGAATAAACAGCCGCACTTGGTGCTACTTTTTCTCCAATTGCACTAATTCTATCAGCAAAAATTTTCCTATCTTCTGTATCAATTATTGATTGTATTGGTGTTCCCAAAATTTTTACACCATAATTCGCAAATACACCTCGTTTTTCTAGCTCCACGCCACAATTTAACGCAGTTTGTCCACCGAATGTCAATAAAACTCCGTCAGGTCGTTCAGATCTAATAACTTGCTCGACATATTCCGGAATAATTGGCAAAAAATAAATTTTATCTACCATTCCTTTGGAAGTTTGAACTGTTGCAATATTTGGATTGATTAATAGCGTTTGTATTGATTCTTCACGAAGAGCTTTGATCGCTTGAGAGCCAGAATAATCAAATTCACCCGCTTGACCAATACTAAGACCACCTGATCCTAAAATTAGTACTTTTTTCGGTCGGAAATTCTCCTCAATGCTGACGGGTTTGTATATAAGTAAATTCGTTATTTCGTCATTCAACGAAATATTTTCAGATTTATTGTTTATTGTATGTTTTGCTGCGTCAATAAAAACGTCGAATAGACATTCAAGATCATGCGGTCCTGCGGTATGTTCAGGATGAAATTGAACTGAAAAATATGGTAAACTTGTATGAATTATTCCTTCATTTGTATTGTCATTAGCATTGACAAAAAGTGGCTGCCAATCATCTGATGTTTCTGGTACATTAATAACAAATCCATGATTTTGCGATGTCATATAGCAACGACCAGTAGCAAGATGTATAGCTGGTTGATTGTGACCACGATTGCCATAAGTCATTTTAGAACTGCTACATCCAGCAGCCAATGATAAAATTTGATGTCCCATACAAATACCAAAAATAGGTTTTTTGGACTGTGCGAGAATCCGACGTATATTTTGAATTGTTTCTTGGCACATATTTGGATCACCAGGTCCATTGCTGAGGAATAATCCATCGTAATTAATTTTCGTGAAGTCATAATTCCACGGAACAATATCAACACGTACGCCACGATTTAACAAACAACGAATTTGATTGAATTTCAATCCAAGATCGACTACACAAATTTTTGGATTGCCATTGGGATTGTAAGTTATTACTGATTTCGTTGATACTTCAGCTACGAGATTTCTATTATTAGGATCTTTAATTGACGGCGATAATGGAATTGTTAAATTTCCTGGTGGTTGATCATAAATAATTCTACCAAGAATACTTCCTTTTTCTCGTATAATTTTTGTCAGTGCTCTCGTATCAATTTCATACAAACCAGGTACATTTTGTTCTATCATCCATTCGGACAATGTCTTATTTTGTCGCCAATGACTTGGCTGATCGCACAATTCACCAATAATAAGACCTGCTGCCCATATTTTATGCGATTCAAACCATCTAAAATAAACAAATCCATGAAATAAAACAAATTAATAATCATAATTTTTATTATTAGTTAAAAATCATGAAAAATATCTGAATAAATTAGCTCACAGTGAAATTCCATTACTGTCTTTTTCATCATCGGGTACTCCATAATTACCAATCAGTGGATAGGTCAGTACTAATATTTGTGCATGATACGATGGATCTGTCAGCGATTCAGGATAACCAACCATCCCCGTTTGAAATACTTTAAAATAATTAATAAAAATACATTTAGAATAAATCCAAGAATCATTATTATATTCACAATATACATTACAGCTGAGATAAAACAAATGGCTTTATCTAACTATACACAGAAATTTTTACGACATCAGTGCTGATCAAGCTAAAAAAGCCACGTGCAATTGATAATTAAACGAGCAACAGATTACTGGGAATTCATATTATACAAAATTCAACAATTAAGAATCACATTAAATATGAAGAGTGTTAAACACTGCCAATCTTAATTTATTTAATCACAGCTGACAATATGTATAATAAGAGAAAATTAAAGTTTACTTCGATAAAAACCATAATTAATTGGTAATTTTATACAGGGAAAAAAATGGAGCGGCTCAGCCACGTGCGCTGTGGTTATAAAATTGTATTTAATTATAATTTATTGATATATACCAATTTCGCCATCAGTGGGCTTGCAAGCACCAAAACTTCGTCCAGGAAATACACTGCCATCCTCAAGTAACAAAAATGCGTCGACTTTACTTTGATTATCCATGATTTGTGATGCAAACTGTTTTACCACGTGCTTTTACCGCGGCAACTGTTTGCACACTGTGTCTGGTCATGTTCAATTTACATTTATGTTCGGTTTGGTTTTGAATGTGTGTGTCGTGATAATGAAGGTCATGAAGCGCCATCTGAGATTTAAATGTTTTCTTATGTATTATTTTCAATGGAATTATGCAAATATTTGTGTTGAATTATTTCTAATTATTTTTAAGCAAATTAATAGTGTTGTTTTGATAATCTTTAATATTATTGGCAGCATAATAAATTCATATGACGAACATATTTTCATTTAGAGTGGATTCATTTTTAGTGTTGTGGATTTCTATTGATATATTATGCCACGTGTGAATAATTGGATTTTTTTTTTGTAAGTAAATTTTATTATGATTGTAAATATTTATATAAAATATTTCATGTGGAGAAAGTTTAAGAAAAACAAAATGTCTAGGAATATGTAATAGCTTTGTTGCTTCTAATTTTTCATGTTATTAATGTTGAATATTTATTTTACCGCGCATTTTATGAATTGTGGATGTTGCGTTCGAGTGTCATGGCGACGAATAAATTTTCGCGGGAATTTTTTGAAAACATATTTCATATAGTACATAGAAATAAATTTATTCCCATAGTATTTTGATGTAATTACTGCAATAATAATTTTAATAATTATATTCGAATATTTTTCTTCATAAATAGATATTTTTTTTCAATTAATTTACGCAGCGAGTCTTCGATGAATCCAATTAATTCCATCCTCGCTTTTATCAAATTCCATTCGATCGGCAATGCATTTATTTTTGGAAGCGTAAAAATCCATCCATGTTGGAATAAGTCGACATCCGATGCTAAGATTTAAAACAAAATTAACATCAATTTCACAATTGATTTAAATACTTAAAAAAAAAAAATTAAAAAAATCAATGATACTCACAAATGATCAGGCATTTGTAAAAATGAATAATCAATTTTGGCTTGCTCTAATAGAACATCGTGGCGTTTTTTTAATTCATCCCAATTGACAACTGTATCTTGATGACATAAATGCGCTCGAATTTTTGCATAAAGTGACTGTGCATTGTAAACTTTTTCAACTTCATTACGAGGCAGATATTCTATGGTCCCTTCTATTCTCACCTTGACATAAAATGTATTCACAAATGATATGCATTTTTCAATTTATTTTACGAGGTAATAAAATAACTTATCTTCTCACCTGTTTCATAATATCTTCGCATTTATCGTTGGTAAATATCCAATAAACACACGCAGAACCGTGATTATTTGCAGCCTGAATTATTCAAAATAAATAAATTGAAACCTAATAATTTTTCACTTTAAAATAAAAATTATTTTTCGAATATTCACTCACAATTTCCTGTGCTTTTCGACCTCTACTATCCGTAAAAAATACAAAACCATTTTCATCATAAGACTGGAGAAAAACATGACGCGAACGAGGACAGCAATCACTGCAAAAGAAAAATTAGAAACATAAATATTCGCATTATAAAAAAAAAAAATTATATATTTATATAATTAATATCGCATACCTTGAAACAGTTGATAGACATATAACATTGGTAAATCCTTTGGAAAATTTTTTCGCTTCACTGTGCCACTCGGTATAAAGATCAATTGGATCATTTGATTTTAAATCGATATAATACAAGTCCGAGTCTTCCAATGAATTCGACGTCTCGAAAAATTAAAAATAGAAAATATAATAAACTTCTATCATAAATATATAATTGTACCATTGTCAAACACATATAATATTTAATTATTTATATATTAAAAAATTTATTGTTGGTATTTATCGGTCCGTGAACTTACCATGGTGGCAAAATGAGATTATTAAGTTAATCACTGCAACAGCGCAATAATAAATTCGTTCGCCAAATATATAAATATTCCAATTCAACTGACTGCACTTGCGTATTTGATACAACTACACAACTGAGCTGTGAGTCTACGCTGAGTTGCGATTATTGACCCCACTCTTTATACGCGAGCGCAATACAAAACTACTCACGGTATTTATTGTTTAAATAGCGAAAGATCTTAAATAAAAAATATTATCAATAACATAAACGATTGCTTTCAATTTCATATCATCAATAATCAGTAAATAGTATTCTTTATTATTATTCAAATAATACAATCATTAT
>JAQQBS010000003.1:6217927-6256907 GCA_030347275.1 Microctonus aethiopoides | reverse complement strand
AAAAAAAAAAAAAGAAAAAAAAGAAATAAACAATTAACTTGGTACTCGCAAAAAAATATTTATAATTCTTCGCGATAACGTCATCATCAACATAAATGCGGACTGTTCTAAGAAATAATATTTCTGGCATCGTCACAATGGTATAAAATTATTTACACTATGTATGAAGTTCATAGAAAAAAAAAAAAAAAGAAATAAAAAATTTCACGACAAATTATCCACTTAAGTATTCAATTTCTACAATTAATTAATCACTTCTAATTTTATATTTTCGCTTATTCATATCATTTCGAAATAACAATTGAAAATAAATATTTTCATATCACGTTTTATAATAACTGTTGAATTATAATAAATATATTCAAACAATTGTGGATTTAATCCATGCAATATTTGATGATACTTTGTCGTAAAGTCGTGGTCTTTCGACACCAGCTGTCGAGCATGCAATTCGCCATGTACTAACTCCAGTCAATGCCCATCGTTTACCGTCAGCTTGTAAACAAAGCATTGGACTACCCGCCAGTTCCTCCTCCTGAAGAAAAAATAAAAAAGAAAAATTATAAGCAACTATTGCGCATTTTATCATCAATCATGATATAATTTTTTTTTCTCCTCACATTGCAATCATCAGTCGAGTACGCTGCGTCTGTGCAAATACCATTCACTGACGTAATACTGATATTTTCACATTTCTCCATTGCACTGTATCGCAATTGAACTCGTTGCAACAGATCACCTGATTAAAATAAAGAAAAAAAAAAAGTCAATTTATCTTTAAGAATAAAATATTAAGATAAATATTTTTTAAATTAATTATCAGATAATACACACGATTCCTCGCCCATCCAAGAGTATTACACTGAGAAGTATTCATTTGTGCAGGCTCATAACTGGACGGTAGACAAACTGGCCTGACAAAGTCCGAATAAATAATAACAGGTCGATCCAATTTCAAAAGTACCATTGTACTGCCTTCTACCGGTGATTTAATCATTCCAACAATTCGTCGTTCCTGTTGCCACGGCGATGTACTTGATAATCTTACAGTTCCCAATCGTGCTGACCACTCGGCTTTTGGTTGACCTTGAAAGCATGAAGCAGTTGCGAGCAGCCAATTCGCAGCAACTAATGTCGCATCACAAACGTGAGTGTCCTCTTTAAAAAGTGCAACGTGCCACGGCCAATCACCGGGTTCTGCCATTTTACTTAGGATTTTATTGCTATTTTTTGCTTTTAGCGGTTGAATTCCACATTCTAATATAGCGGAATAAATAATATTACGTAGTAAATACAATTAGGTTATTTAATGAGGAAATAATAATAAATAATTATTGAATAAAATAATTTTTTTACCTAGTTCTGCACAGCGAACGTACATAACTTGTTTGCTAGGACATGGTGCACGTACGAATGATATTTCCGATGCTAATGGATCTTCCATATGGACATACTGTATGTCATTTTCATCATCAGTTCTAATCTCTACTGAACTCATACCACTGTAAGTAAGTAGAGTGCACAGTGAAGCAGCGGCAGTTTGAAGTACGGTATCCATTTCCGTTTGTGGTAATGTTGCATTTAAATTTTCAATACACAACTTTCCCACTAGACCTTTCTCATTGAATACAACATAACCCTCACGTGTATACTTTACAGCGAGTGGTGTGTCAATTGGATCACTTTTCACAGAGCTAATACTCTTTGCTAAAGAAACTGAAGAAAAAATATTCATTTAAATATAACAGTAATTTTATTTTCTTTTTTTTTTTTTTAATGACTTTAAATACTTACGACAATCTTTCTCATCATTTCCATTTGGACAATCTATTTTCCCGTCACATCTTTTAACATTAGGAATACATACTCGTCCAACACCACAATGCATATTCCCCTCTTGGCAATAAGCACAATTTATTTCATCAGACAAATCTGGACAGTCAATAATTCCATCGCAAATTCGCGGAGACAATGCTCGACTTTGTAAATCATGAATACATCCAGGTTTCGGTCGACAACTACCTTGATCAGCATATTCTGGAAAATTTGTGCAATCTAATGCACTACGAATTCTGTCGGGCAAACGATTTCCACAACCCGACCAAAATTCACGACAAAAACTACGACATGGAAGTTGTAATGTGGCTTCAGTTTCACTTTGCATACACGACGGTTGAAGAACTTGACAAATAAAATCGTAAGCCAATCGATAACATTCTGCATCAACAAGTTCTCTAATAAAACAAATAAAAAATATTTTATTTTACTTTTTATAAATACAAAAAATATTTTTCATTAATTAATTAATTCATATCTCTTTAAATTTACCTGAAAGCAATCACATCATCTTCGACTTCAGCTAGTGATCGATGGCCAAATATATTTGGATATGACGTGACGTTGTAAGGCAAATGTTTGCAATATGATAAACCAAGTTCAGTGCAACTTCTTGGTGGTGGAGCAGTTGTGGTTGATGGTGTAGTTATAATAGTAGTTTGTAAAGCCACTTGAGCATTTAATGCTTCTAAACTTTCTTGGACCTCGAGACTTTTTGAATCAATTATTAAATTTGCAAGATATTTCACCGTCGCTGGATTTATTTCCCTCTCAAGAACATCAATGACATCAGCAACATTAACAGTTTGATAACGTGGATCGAAACGTAAATCAAAGTGTACCACTAGGTCGACATTTTCCACTCTAAAATTAAAAATACAACAAATAAAATAATTAACATACAAATAATTTTTTTCTCATTAAATCAAAATTATTTTCCATACAATCAATTCCACATTTTAATTATCCAACTAATAATAAATATTCCCATCAATTTGCTTTGTTCATTCAATAATATTATCATTATTTGCATAAATAAAATATGTTTTTGAAGTAGACCACTGGGTCGTAACACTTACCCATCCAGCGCAAGAATCTCAGAGCCGATAAATGAAACCCGCAGATTGCTACGACGAAAAGCGAGATTTATACGATCACGATACTCACGTGATCGTATTCTAAATCCTTCCGTTGATGGATCAGCTAATTCTGCCTTGAATGAATCCCCATTCGTAACACGAAATGTTGCAAGAAACACTTGATCACCCGGCGGATCTGATATTAAAAATGTATCTGAAAAATAAAAATAAATAATTAATACAAATATAAATATACATATACACATAAAACAAATTTAACAACACCATTGAATAATTATTTTCATCAATGGTGATGGTGTAATAATATACAGCAAGGTCGTGTAGTATTTTCTCCAGCACTTTAAAGGTCGATCATTGGCCAAATGGTCACGGTAAATCGTGGCTCGATATAATCACGCGCGTTTACTTGTGTCAGCTCTCGGTATAACGCGGTCAAACCGTTAGCTCGATGATATCATTCAGCTTCTCTCTTTTATCGTTCGCATCATTGCACTCAATTTACAAAAAAAAAAAACATTATCACCTACTGATTGCAATAATAATTTTTAATTTTAAGTTTTTAAATAAATTACACTACATCTACCGATAATAAATTAATCGAGAAGATAAATTTAATAAATATATACTACTTAAGCCTAAGCTCATTTCAATTTATGTCTACATGACGATAATATTGAGTGATTAGTATGGATATACATGGCTGGATGAACCGGTAACTGATCGAAGGTGCGCACAACTCAAGTCGGTAACTCGGTCACACCGTTATAGCTCTATACGCGCGTTGGAAGACCTCAATGAGCTCTGGCCGCATCAACATCTTTATAAATACACATACATAAAGATATATAAATGTATATACGTATTTATATTTATATATATCTATAACATTGTATTTAAGCGTTTTAGAGAAGTGTAATAAATAATATTAAAAAATAATATAATAATAAAGCAAAACTTACAGCCAAGGTATATTGAAACACCGGAAAATAAAAGGAATAATAGAAATGCTGCTAATACACAGCAACCGCAACGATATTGACCACCAAGTTTTCTTGTAAAACGTATATCACTGTCTGATGATAATATTGATGATGGGGTACCAGCACGACTGAATCTCCTTGTGCTCACAGTACTAACAGAAATCTGTAATTTAAATATTGAATAATAACAACAGAGAAATATAAATATAAAAATAAAAAATATTGTGAATTATATTTTAAATTATTTTTTTTTTTTTCAATTGGAATAATTCATTTTCCCTCTCGTTTCACATCACAGCTGATTCATACAGGCTCATCCCAGATGAGACTGAAGCTCAGCCTTATAAAGAGATCGCGGGTATAGTATATATAAATACAACACATTGCATGACTCGATGCATTGCGAAAATAATAATATATAAGAAAAATTGAGGTGATTAATTGTTATTAAAACTGAGAAAGGAAATACGTGTGGGCATTTTCCTCGCCCATCAATATACGTATAATCTATAATGATTCATCTATGTGTATATTTAATTTTAATTTACAACATTTTAATATTTTACGCTGAAATAATAAATTTCTCTTTTTGCTGTAAATTAAATAAATTTACTAAAGTGTTTAAATATTACTTAATAGACACATTGTATATTTAATGTTTAACTTAATGAGACATTATTCAAAATGTTCAAGTGTCTGTGTAATGATTATTTCTATCCATATCTATAAAACGCATAAATAATTGGTGTTTAAAACACCCAAGCTATTTAAATAAATATTTTGTGCGCGCATATAAATCGTGAGAGAGAAAATATAATAGTAATACTACTACTATAAAAGTATATGTATAAGTAAAAAGACCCACGCCCATATAGACTTGTTCAAATGTTACATGCGGCTCACGCTCGAAAGGAATAATGTTCACAAGCGTGTTAGAAAGAATTGCACTTTTGGTGTAACAATTCATTAATAGCAAATGCTCATCATCGCACCCGGAAGAAAAAAATATATAATAATTTTTCCAAAACGGTTAGAAGAATATTAAATTAATTAATATTTATATTTATATGGCTGAACATTAGTTGGTTAATAATAAATAAATATCTAGGAAATATAATTATATTTCTAGTAGCTGAAATTTGTGAACTTATAATTTTTTATCTATGTTTTATTTTAATAAATTATTTAGAGTGAATTATTATAAGTTGGCTCCACAAAATGTTACATAAATAATTGGATTGAGAGAGAGGGAGAGAGAGAGATGAAAAGGTATCGGTGAAACATAAGCAACAAAGGACTCCAGGGCATTGTGTATTACGAAAGTTGAGGTTGATTAGTGCTAGAGCACGAATATGTATTGACTTCTCTTTCTGGAGATATCTCACTCATTCTCTCTGTCTGTTTGAGTATAGTTTAAATCTGCGCTTTATATCTCTTGTTTCATAGGTCAGTTCAGTGACCTCACATTAAAATAAAAAAAATTTCAGTTCTATTATAATAATATATACGTATAGATATGTGTAGATGTATAATCAAGTATAATAATGATTTCTTTATTCTCAGGTTTTAATGAAATGATAATATGCGAAAACAATCATCTTTCTTATTTTGCGTGTCGATATTTATAATATTAAATGTATTGTATATGATATCGCATGAAATATATAAATACTTTGGAATATTTTTAAATGATATGAAAATAACGAAAAAAAAATGAATAAATACGTACAAAATGATGTTTCCGGACAATTTAACAATCTGTTTGGTTAATCTCTGAGGAAATGTACGATTGGAAAGTAGAATTCAATGTCGGTAAATGAGGAAGGTGCGATGGATAACACATCTTTCATGTAATATAAATGCTTTTCATATGTTAGCTTAAATACAGAATGAACTTTGAATAAACTTTCCATTTATTTCTATCAATTATATTTGAAACAGAAAAACATAGCTATTAAAACGCTATTAGAACATCAATTTCTATCAAACAAAAAGAAAATAATTCAATTTATAATTGAAATTCATGATTGAATTATTTCCGAGGAAATTTATTTAACACACGTGCGTTTATTTGATTCCACAAAAGATATGAGAGAAGACAAACAATTGTTCTGATTTTATCATCAGATATAAGAAAAGTATTCGTGAGTGTTGGACAAACTAGCTGTCAAAATAAAAGTGTGCTCAGTGTTTAAAATCGCGTTAGGGTTTTTATTTTTTTTTTTTCATTTCATTGTTGTTATGATCATTATTATGTTTTTTTTTTTTCGAGGAAGAGAGTAGATAACGGTATTATGAAGCTGGTCAGATGTCGAGAAACCCAACCCAACCAAGCGTACAAGAAGCCCACACCCAACACGCGTCGAACGCGCCATTCCATTTAGCCTAGTTCTTCACTCTTCGATTTGAATAAAAACGACGAAAGAAAGGAAAAAAAAAATCAAATGTTTGTGCTCGTATTCTTATGATGAATCTTGCACAGTGACATGAGATTCAATAGAAATGTTAGGGGTCAAGCGAGAACAAGGTCGCGACTACAATACAAAAGTTGGAGAATGAGTTTTGTTATTTTTATTGTCTTTGTTTCCTTTCTAGAATTCACAGTTCATATCAACGTCTTTTTTTCTTGTTCTTTGTTTCATTTCTTTCAGAAGTTTACCCGGTGAATTATTCACTAAAGAATGTAATATATATACCTACTCTTTGTTGACAATCTAGGTGAAATGACGCCTTAAATTTTCTGTGTCAAATTTATAAGTTGAGATAAACAAGTAAATAAAAATATGAATAGAAATGACTCAATGAATTTTGTTTTGAATGGTGAATGTTGTATAAAAAACGATGGAGTGAAAAATTGCAAAATATTATTTTTTTTTCTTTTCTAATAATTATCAAGGGGATTAAGAATACCGGTTTTTTTTACGAAGGACAAGTATGTGTGTATAAACTTGTTGACACTGTTGTGCGAGAGGGCACATTCCAAAAATGCGAAACTCGCGCTTTCTTCTTGTTTGAATTCTCAAGTGAGGAAAAGATCAAGAGAAAGAGAATATTGCCCGTCTCTTTTGCGCAATTCATCCGTCGAACCTTTTGCTTCATTGTATGAAACGTGATTTATCTCGTAAACCACAAGTCTCGTGGATAAAGTATTATTGCAAATAACATAATTTATCTGTTGGTTGAATAAATTTCTTCAGGCTAAACAATTTCAATAAAATAAAAAAGAATTAAAAGAAAAATATTAATTTATATCTTATTCTTCTTGGATTTAAATATCAGCATTGGGATAGTATAGTAAAATTTTCTAATTAGAACTGCATTGGTATATCAAGATGGTGTGGGAATAAATACTATATGCACAGGCATTTACTGGTGAGCTCCATGAATGGTGTATGGAAAGCCCACTTTCACCACAGAGTACATTGAAGACTATTATAAAAGGGTGAATTTATCTCCATGACTTTCAAGATGATTGGATGGAAGTTGAGCAGGCTGCGGTCATTTGGAAAACTGAAAATTTCATGCTTCGACGCGTAACAATTGTCTATTCACTGCGCACATAAAAAAAAATATAAATATATATGCTTATATAATTTTTCCATTTGCCCAGACAATGAAAAATAAATAATATAAAATAAAATAGAAAAAATAAATTTACCTTTGAATCCCATGAAGTTTTTCGTTTATGTTCCATGGCAACTGTCATCTTTGGGTTTCTGTCTTTGATACGGTCCAATCACTTTGCGTGCATTAAATATCGTTGGTCTTACACACGCAACACAACATTTTAGTTACAAATAAACAATCTCCAACTTTGTTTTATAATTTTTTTTTTTCATTCAATTTTAAATCTCCCCACTTTTCAACACATCAAACACTAATCACTTACAATCACTTCAAAACATTACCAACATTTCAATAAACTGAATGAAAAAAAAAAAAAAAAAAAACATAAATAAAATAAAAACTTGAATTGAAATTAAATTTAATAATCAGTAACACCTGTAACGCTTCGATCGTTTCATTGGCACCCAAGATTTACAGTTGAGATAATGCACAGGTGCACATTGACTTTACACAGCTGTCGCTTCTCGTTGACCTCTTGAGTGACCTGCTAAACGTGATCGGTTCAAACCAAGCGATGATTTATTGGAAAAAAAGAGACTGTGTGTACATCACTTATTTGCCTGTGTAAGTTGATGATCACGCGTTAAAGCTATTGCTTGGTGAACGACCAACGCTCGGCACCTTCGGTCAGATGAATACTCTGATTGCCGGGCGGTCTCAACGAACAGACGGGCAATTTCTCCCGCGAGCACGCGAGAACCTACACCAGGTAGAAACTGGGGGGGAATTACTGTCGTTGCACGAAAGACAGGAGCTCACGTTTATAGTATAGTTGGTGACTGCTCTGTAAATGCAAATGCACTTTCACGTGTTGGTGATTGTTGGTAATAGTAAAAACAGTATGTAACACAGGGGCACGAGTTGAATCCTGAAGGAATCGTTTCACGCTTACATTAAAGCGTTTGATAATTATAATTAAATATTTTTTTTTTCTTGTCAAACAAAATTTAATTAAGAATTTGTAATCAAATAAATATGAGGGTATTAATTATGTTTTTTGTTTCTAATGTAAATGACACAGATAAAAATAATATTTTTTTTTGTTTTATACACTAGAAAAGTTGAGAAAGAAATCGATGCGTGATGACTTGTATATTAAATGTTTGTCTCGATTTCAACGAGTGGATAGAGTGTCACTTTGTCATATCAGATCTCTGTCTATTGCAAAGCAGTCAAGAGCAAGATATTTGATAGTATTATAAGCATCCATGGCTTTATAAACTATATATTATCATGACAAAACTGATAGTGTTTCATTTGAGTAGAACATTCTTTGCACGATACTTTCTATAAATATATATATTAATTCCCGTTATGTATTTTATCATATCATTGATATTTATTTGAATTATTTACACTTATGTGTTGTAATTTATTTTAAATGTATCGAATTTTATTTTATTTTATTTTATTGATATGAGGAAATAATCGAGGATACGAAGTGTTCGCGACGAGTTATAGTATTATACTGAATTTGCCGTTCACTTCGTGAAGTTGTTGCTGTTGTTGTTTTCTTGCTGGGTTGAACTCGATTGTATTTAGCCCAACAGCAACGGCAGCTGCAGTGCTACAGGACCGGAAATGTTTTTCGTTTGTCTTACATGTACAAGATACTAAGTAACTCCTTAATAAAACTGCCGTAAGTTTGCTGTGATTTCTCAGACTTGTCTGGAGTTATGTGACTAGAGTAAATGAAAAGAAGAAAAAAAAAACACCGTTATTGAGACTGAGAGAGAAAACCACACGCACAGATAAACTTAGAATGTTAATTTCTAACTGACATCAAGCTTAGTAGTTGTAAAAGTGCCAGTAAAAAATTCCAGTTTTGATGTAATTTTTTTTCTCTGATGAATTGATATGGTCAGGAAATTAGAATGGAATTCAAAATTAATGGTGAAAGGTATTATAAAAAAATATTAAAACAATTATGTGTAAGAATTACATGTTCTTTTCATTAAATCCAATACATTGACGACGCTAATATAAAATTAGCGGTGCATCATCTACATTTACTTGATAAATGAAATGAATTATTTATTTTTTTTTCTTAATTTTTTGTTTTTTACTACCCTGTAAAATGCATAATGCTAAAATCCATTGATATTCAATATTATCTATACGTGATTGTTATTTTTAATTTTATAATCGAGCTGCACTAACATTTCAGGGACAATTGTATAAATAGTTTTTCCATTTCTTTTATTTTCTTTTGAATAAACGATTGTTAATTATTAATGATTTGTGTTTCAAGAGAATTTTCCGTAAATATACGGATGGATTTGACATTATTTAAGTCTTATATTATGCAATGATTATATAAAAAAGATAAGAAAAGAACGAGACAGACAAAGAAAAAAAAAATATATTGACAATTCATTTTTATTACATTGAATTGTCGTTTAACAAAAATTTTCTTTTTTTTTTCTTGTTTGTTTTTTTTTTCAGTCATGATCCTCAACTGTAACGTGAACATATACTTAAAAAAATTCATATATATCCAACCATAATAGTCACCATAAAAAAAAGTTACGATTAAGTGAAAAAAAAAAAAGAACAAATTGGGATGAAAATAATAAAATACAATATAATAAAATAAAATAAAATCCGTTGCGCAATTACTTGGCTCAATATTGGCCTTCAGTGAATCGTGCAAAATGTGGTAGTATTAATAACAATAGAATTGGCGGTTAGTTGATATACAAATCGACGAGTAAATCGCTTATAAACCTATTTGACAGAGCGAAATTTCGAGGATTTTGTATGCAACTATTTTTTTTCCCCAATTACTTTTCATAAAAAACACAATATTTAAAGTACACTTGACATAAAATTGATACGTTAGATATCAAATACATCGATTAAATATATAAAGATACGATATGAATTATTCATTACAAAAAATAAACCAGAAAAAAAAATTGGGGAAAAAAAATATGTATATAATTAATTCCAAGTTTATTTAATGGCGAAAAAATACTTCGCAAAAGATTTTAATTAACGTAAGTATTACGTAGTTTCATTTTCCTTTTCATTATTTCTTCATCTTTAATGGCCATTATATATTTTATTCATCAACTGTTCGTCGAATTTATTCGATAAACCCTTTTACAGGAGTACGACACAATAAATTTATTTAATACTTGACCCGGCTATGAATTAATTCAAGGAGCGCGTGGGTTTTTCTTCAATTTTTTTTCTTTTCATTTTGCTTTTCGCTCTTTAGAGATCGGTATCGTACCAAGCAGCAACTTGATTGTTGTCTTGTGGCGGCGCTGGAAGCTCGTCAAGATGATCAAAGCTCAAATCACCCTCATGCGCTACATCCATCGCATCCATAGCGCCATATGTTGATCCCCCACCTATTTCCAATCCTTGCATTGAGTCTATTGGAATCTGGTCATAACTTGCTGCAAATTAACATGCAAAAAGAAGAAAAAAATACAATTATTAGTCTCATAATTATCATAAATTTCATACCGAAATGAAAAAGAATATCAAATTATATAATATAAATGACGATAAAAAAATTTTTTTTTTTTATATCTATTCCGCGAGCAATTTATCGAAATTTATTGCAACAAATTCACGTCATAATAAAGAATGGATTGAACAAAGGATTCACTTAATTCTCTCGCATAGAAAAAATATAAAAATCTTTTTTAGCGGTTGTACCACTTGCAATCTCGACGTTTTTAGCGGGAGATAAGCCAAAGAGAAATGGGCCGTTTAGAGAAAGAGAGTAAGAAAACATAAGGGTGAAACATAGAAAGAGAGATGACGATGACGACGACGCATTATTGATTTTTCAGCTTCAATAAACATCTGAAGGGTAAAGATGAAAGGCTGTAGAAAATATAAGCTTGCATTGGTGTTTGTTGATTGCTCATACTCTCAAGTATGGCTGAGACGAAATTTTCCCTGTCCGCTTTCTATCCACCGTATATCCACCGTGGCCTTTTCAACGTTATTAATTTTTATTTCAGTTCATAATAAACGAATAAATATAAAATGAGAAACGAAATAAATTATTTATATTATTTTACTAAACTATTATTACATTATATCAAATCAATATTGTTCTATCAAATCTAAATTAAAAAACTACATAACACATGCAATACAAATAACGGATTAAAGTAATCAGCGACAATACTGATAAAAGCGCATGATATAATTTTTCATATTAGTCATGTATGATAAAAATAAACTGGCACATGTGTAATAAGTGCAAAGCAAACGTATGTGTTACAAAAATAAAATAAAAATTAACATCAAGCAATGAAAACGTATTTATATATTGTATTAAATTTCACCTATAGATTACTTGCGATTTATTTTGATGATAGCCATTACTTAAATATTAGATCCATGGGGTTATGCTGCTGCCAAAATAACATGGTGTTAAACTTATCGGAATAATACAAAATAGAATAAGCAATTGTTAGAATTGAATGAAATATTAAAAATTTATTTAGCATGAATTAAAGTTGAAAGGACACATTTTTTGGCATTGAAATATGAATATGTCATAGATAGAATTTAATTACTAATATATTTATTTAATTTATAGTTGTGAAATTAAACATGAAAAAAAAGCCTTACCTTGTGGTTGATAGGCACGACCTCCATGACTGCTGTGAACACTAGGGGGTCCCTGTCCATACATACCATCATAGCCTTGTTCAGGGCCGAGCATGTCCTGAAGATTAGGTAGCAAGGATCAAAATAAAAATCTAATGCATTTTAATTTGGTAAAATAACGGAATGAAAAAAAAAAAAATAAAAATAAAAAAACTTCCGTGCTTGAGAGTAATAAATTAAACACAAAACGATATGGAACATGTATGCAAAAATAAAAAATTGAATGGCAGACGATTATTTATGAATTAATATTATGAATATTGTGACGGTGTGTTTATAGAACAAAAATACAGAGGATCACTGTGTATGTATGGATTTTATGTGCGTGGATGATAAGTGGGAGGGCTGAAACCAACATAACCGTATTCACATCCTGTGCTATTTTAAGATTGACAATAGATAAAAAATCTTACTACAATTGGATATGCTCAATTTTATCTTTGCCTACCTTATAATTATCGTTGATCGTTGAAGTTTTATTAAATTTCTTTGTCAATAATTCTAATCTACAAACATTGGATTCGTATTTAAAAACGTCCAAAAAAAAAAAATCTACACTGACATTAAGCGATTACACTCTTAAATTTTTCCGTAACGCAACTTCTGAACGAAAAATAAAAGTTGAATAAATCTAAACAATTCATTCATTCTACATCAAATTATTCAAGAATACATTTTGATAAAATTTGTTTAATTGCTCACCTGTAAATCCGGGCCCATAATGCCAAAGTCAGGACTATTCCACATGTTTGCGTCCTCGCGCATTAATGAATTTGTCAGCTCCATTGACAATCGTTTCTTGTAATCCTGCGGCTTGTCTTCACTCATACGGAACAATACAGCGGCAGCGTAAGTTGCAACCCCTTCATTTCGTGAATGTAGCAATTCTGTTAGCGGTGCTGTTGCACCCTCTTGTTCAATCATTTCAGCGCCCTCTTTATCGGTTGCTAATTCACAAAGAACTCCAGCGGCGACACGTTGAATATTTTCAATTTCATTAAACAGCAACTGTTGAATGGATAATAAAAAGAAAAATCAAGTATGGAAACAAAACGTATGGGAATACGTAATCAAATATAGAAATATTCTAACCTGCACAAATATGGGAATAACATTCTGCGATCGAATGATAGTTCTATTGTGTGACTCCCTAGCGAGAATGTGAAGTGCACCAACGGTTCCTTCCACTATTTCTTCCATGCGAACACCATCAGCATATGCTTGTTGACTTCCCATTCCAGTCACAGAGTTCCGTTGCTATAAATCAGTAATTAAATTTATTCAATTCATTTTTAATTATTGTAGAGAAAATAAATTATTGGATTTAATTCTCACTCTCTCTGTGTCTTGGAATGCACGCATCAGAAGCCTGACGAGATGATGAATAGCACCGTGCTCACGTAATGGTCCGTGATTAGCTGGACAGAGCGCTAAGTTTCGAATTAATCCAATGACAGCTTTAACCAATGGCCAACGCGACGGTGGATGAAGTAATTTCACTATTACTTGTATTCCATAATTTATGCGTACAGAATTTTGTGCCATTTCCGCTTCAATATGACGCGATGTCAAGTGACGCAATGCACATACTGCAGGTTCAGTTATTTCTTCACGATCACCGGCATTTACGATTGTACGAACGAGAGCATCAACGCCACCAACTTGGCAGACTGTCACCTGTAATTAATAATAAAAAATTATTAACTCTCGTTCAATTATTTGTTTGGAATATTTTATTTATTATTTACCTTATTGCGTTGATTGTTGCATGTTAGATTTGACAGGATACCAGCTGCACATGTAACGACATTAACATCGCTTGAAGCAAGCACTTGTACAAGTCCTTGCAATAATCCCTCAAGCCCATCGACTTTTGTTCCGGCATCCGAGAGATTTCGCAGTGTCCATAAACAATTTTGAACGAGTCTCTGGCTTGGATTACCCAAGTGCATTGCAAGTGCTTGCATTCCACCAGCTTCAACAATTGCCGGTTTATTGCTGGAGCATACTGACAACACTGAAAATATATAATAAAATAAATGATAATTAATTCAATGAATTAAAATTTTAAATTATAAAAATAATTATTATGCTCTAAATACCTTTCAATACACGTGATGTAGTCCATAATAATTTTTCATAATCATAAGAGCGCATGATTCGAACAAGTTCGATTGGCCCTTGTGACGCAAGAATAATCAATTTACTTTCTTGATTGCCATAAGCAAGAATTTGTAAGCAATCAGTTACAATAGCCAAAAATTTAACATTATTACGTTGTAATAATGCAACCATTTTTTGTAATCCACCAGCAAGACGTACTGCCATTTTTGAGCCGTCCTGATGTAATAATAAATTATGCAATGTGGTGATAGCATAAAATAAAACAGATTCCACACCGGAGCTAAGAAGTTTAACCAAAGCCGGGATTCCACCGCTCTTGAAAATTGCCAACAATCCTTGTCTGTGATGTGACAAATTGTGTAGAGTACCAACTGCGGCTTTGGTTGACTCTAAATCATCGCTATTTGAAATTGCACGAACTAAAGCAGCAACCATTTGTGAGCTGTTCATGATAGCATGACGTGATGCCTCTTTTTTCGATAATTGATGCACCATCATTGCTGCTTGAGACACAACGACTTGATCTTCATCATTAAGTAATTTAATCAATTCAGGAATTGCACGTGTAGCAAGATCAGCGTCATCTTGATAATTAATCAAATTAACAACGGCATGTTTTAGCATTTGACTTGGTTCTGCCAAACGTTGAACAGCTGTTGGTTGAGCTGGATCAAATTGAGTTGACGGTATTTCAATACCTTCCTCCAATGTTTCAGGAAACATTGCAGCACGCACACGTTGAGAGCGTGTATGACTCAGCTGTTGATTCATTTCTAATAGATGGTCATAAAATAAATTAGTTAGAAACAAATATGGTTATTCGAAAATTAATTTTTGATTAAAAAATTTTATTAAATATTCAACAACCATCAACTTGATCCTGAGTAAAACCCTGGGCAAAACCATGATCCAAATCAAACATCAGTTGATCACCCTCCATCTCGTCATCATCCTTGCCAGACAATGATGGAGCTTGGGTGGCTGCACCCGAATGGATTCCTGAATCACCCATGTAAGAATTTTGTTGCCACATAAGTGTTTGCTCCTTCGCTGAACCCATTGGTAAATCACCGGGTCCCTGGTAATTACCATGAGACACTGTAAATTAAATAAACAATATTAATTAACGAATATAAATAATTGAACATTATCTTGAACATTATAGAGAAAAAAAATAACACATACCAGGTCTCATTTGATTGGAACTCATGGCTCCAAAGGATGAGTCTGTCCACACCTAAACAGTAAATCAAATAAAAATACCTGTCCGTTTCTCTTTTTTATTTTTCACCTGCAAATTACTATAACGAAAATGAATTTTCATTAAATGCACTTATATTCACTAAAGTACAATACTAAATCACTGCATAAACCCAAACGCGAATTGTCCGTATTGAATTTCACTATTCAAAGTATGTTATTTGATGTATATTTTTCAACAGTGTGCATTTAATGTTGAGAGTAAAAATGTGCGCGCAGAAACCGACGCTCAAAAATTTTCCAATACGCGGAAACGTGACGCTGATGAAAGAACGCGGGGGTGAAACGTAACACACAGAGTTGAGATCTTTTTTTTTTTTGAAGTAACACACAGAGGGAGAAAGGACAAGTGAGACAGGACGTTGTATATATATATATCTATTTCACATTCTTTCTCACTCTCTCTTGCTCTCAACCAACAACAAAGGACCGTAGAATGCAATGCATCACCATTTTCTGACAATTCTCAGCGCTAGCGTCGAGTCCTGAGGGGAAAGCCATATAGACACGTCATAGAAAGAGAGAATGATAGGGCAAGAGAGTGAGAAAGGGCATGGCGAATTGAGGAACAGCGAGAGAGAACGAAATAGAAAGAGGATAACTGTGAAAGCAAGATGGATATATGAACAGAATTCACTTTGACACACCCAGCGTAAACAGTGTTTGTATAATCATTATTATCATTTATAAGATGTATTTAAAATAATTAATAAAAATACTCACCGTCTTCACACAAATTGGTGACGTTAAATTTGATAGTTGTAATTCTTAATGAGTTTTGGCGTTCGCGGAATGAGTCACTTCAATAGCGGGCATATACACACACACACGTTCCACCAGCTTCCTTCCTACCTCCTCAGTATCTTACGGTGATCCGTCAACTAAAGATGGCGGGCCAGGGACGCGGAATTATTTGGATCGATGCCAGCGCCACCTGCATTGTTCATGATGGTATATTTTTTTATATAGATATTATCAGAACGAGTAGCGGCTGGTGTTTGTGTGTTGCGGGTGGAGGCGCACTTGTCGTTTATACATCAGTGGATCTCAACCTGAAATGTAATGAAACGAAGCCACTTTGGCTCCAGCGCAAATCATGCAATGGAAATTTATGTTCAATTGGAGGTTAGTTTTGGCTTTATGGATTTGATGAATTCTACAAAAGGCTATTCAGGTTTGGATATATGTATATGCTCCGAAGTGAGATTGAATATGTGACTATGTATAGTGTAGCATTTGCAGTGATGCTCATTTAAATTTTCTCATTGTAGATATAATATGTATGCATAGCTGTTGGATTGATTGTACAAAAGCTTGCGCGCATTTCAATTAATTTTCAAATGAAGGAAAAATGATTTTGAGATACAAAAATATCAGAATAAAAATGGCTTTGAGGTTAGTTTCAATTTGATAAAATGGTGAATCCGCCATTTTGCAAGTTTGTTCTTGAATTCATTATTCATATATTGGACATTTATTTATGTACATGTCTGTTTATCATTGGATATATTTTTTTATACATCATTGGAGAGCAATATTCTGTATGAATATTTGTGAATTATTATACTCAAGGGAGAATAATATTGTCGGATGATTTGTTCGTAAGTGTGTGTGGGCGCGATAATACATTTCTATTCATAAATGTTAAAATCACATATAACCCTCGTGAGTTTTTACATTTTTTTTTTTTTGCTCACCTTCATAATTATATGCCTGTTAACGAATGAATTATTACCATGGCGCTGAGACATACTACTACTGTGATTTATAAGTTATTCTCTTATTTGAGGGAGTATATAGTACTATATACACACTCGTTCGCGACGCCCTGATAAGTGTCGCCGATAATATGCTAATAATGATTTGTGGTGACAGTAACTTCCGCGTTAATCCAACTAAACGTAGTTGAAAGTCGATTCTTGTATGGTGAATTATTATATTCCGTTGATTTTACGACAGAGAAAATTACGTTATACATACATTGAGCAGTGCACATGAATAAAAAAAAAGTCAACTCTATTGCTAAAGTAAAAAAATATATTAAATCATTATAAATATCAAAGGAAAAATTTTAGGTAAATTAGTATAAAAAGAAATTAGCAATATTCACAATTGCAAATATTTCCAGTGATATAATAAATGCCCGCTCATCTGTGTGTCTTTGCACCCACGCATTATGTTGCTGACACAAGCGTTTATGTCTACATAAATTCTCATTTGAACCACGATAATAAAGTAAGAAACGGGCGCGCGTTATAGTAAAAGAACGAGAGAGATGAAGGTGCGGGGGACAAGAGCAATATACAGACACGATTGCCCGGTTCGGCGAGCAACACAAGTCGATACATAGATCACACGAACTGAAAGCTGTTGGATCTCTCGCGGCAAATAAGAGAGAACCAAAGAGACGCGTACATAAGATTATATACACAAATGTATATATATAATACAGTACGTTGGATGGATATATATTTTTACACGCACTACCAACTATATCGCGCGTATGTCACTCTTCCTCTTTCTTTCTTCCAATAATATATACATATGTACGTATTATTTGCTGCACATATACGTATATGTACTGCAGTGTCGATATACGTGTGGATTGTATAGAGGAGCGTCACAACGCATCGTATAGTGCGGTGTGCTTAATTATATGCATTCTCAGAATCTGCGCGGATCTCTCCACCTAATGCCCGTGTATTTTGCAACGCTCGTGTTTGCGCCCGGGTTGAGGGGAGGAGGATAAACAAAGTCGAGATGAGACAGTATATATATAGACAAAGAGAATAAAACGAGGAAAAGAGAACGCACGACCCCCTTTATTTACTGCCCCCCTTTGCATAATGCGGAGGTAGGTATGTATCGAATCTCGCTCTTCCTTCTTGTTTTCCTCGCCTTCTCTCTTATTTTTTTTTTTCCCCCGATTTTTATTTATTTTTTTTTTTATTTTTATTTTTCAATCGTTTTTGTTCTATCCAACTTCTCTCTATGCTCGTTCAATCTTCCTCTTTTCTTCATCGCACTCACACTCGATCGTCTCGGTGCATATTTTGCTTTATTTTAGTTTCTTTTTTTTTTTTTTTTTTTTTTTTTTTTTTTTTTTTTTTTTTTTTTTTTCTTTCATCTCGTCGAATTATTAATTCTGTCGACGAATTGATATATTCACGGGATGCTGTTTTTATTCAATGCTGGGAGAACAAGCGAGTGAGAAAGAGATGTTGGACACGCGTTTATTTATGATACACGAAGAAGATGTCCTCGTACACTTGACTACCATGGCGCAGTATTATGTATATACCTATATGTATATCTGTATAAATATATGTATCCACACGGGTAGCAGTGGAAGCATCCTTTTATATCATCTATTTATCTTTTGTATAAGACATACGATTAAAACTTATACACATCTGTGTATATTTATTTCGTATAAATATATACGCACAAAAAAATTTTTTTTCATTTGCACGTAAAAAAGTGATTTGATTTAATTTCACGCAATAAATATATGTACATATATATCTGAATTTATTTTCGACGTAATTAAAAGTTATCTAGAGAATTATTAATCTGAAGAATTGAGAGATATTTACAGCGACTGATTATATTATTAACTAAATAATATTGACAAAATAAATAAAAAAAAAAAATTTTTTTTTCAGTTCATTCACGATTGTAAGAAAATTTATTACTTATCTATTTACAAATATATATTTATTTATTTTTATCGCTCCCAACACACCTGTATGAAAGTCAGTAAAAGTGGTAGACATATATACATGCAGACACTACCACATTAAAGACGTGTGGGTGTAAATGGTGACAGCCCGTATCGGAATATGGTGCAAGAATGGGGTACAAGCAAAGAGGATAGGTTATTGGTAGGCCCCACAAATGGCATATATATGTACAACGAAACAAGATTCGTTTATATATACACATATATTAGAGGGTGCTATGTCGCAGGGTAACAGAGAATTGATAAGAGACAGTCTCGCACATGTTTTTCTTTATTTCAACCACTCTCTTCAATATAAAATGTTGCTAAATATATATTGTATACATCCACATTTGGCAAACAAAGTTAGGCGCAATATAAATATACATACATACACACATATATGTGTGTGTATTTTTTTTCTTGTCAGTGTATAGTACTGTACGAAAAGATATTGCTCGACGTGGCCATCACTGATGAGCCAACCCACACCCATAGAGCGAAAAACGTTTGCGCTCGCGGGACAAGAGACAGGCGACAGGACAGGACCGTCTCGTTTGGTATCAGGACTGTAAATCCGGCATTTTATTCGCCCGGTATCGAGGTTTATAGTGTCCTCACCAGTATAACGCAAGAGAGTGTGTGCGCCCCTATATGTGCGCGTGAGTTATGTCCAAGTGTCGAGGCATAAGACGTTTGCATATCTTCGTGGCGTTGTACCCCGCGCTCTGGTATATACCGTCAGAGCTTCCTCTCACTCTTCTCGGTCGTTGGTTGAGAAGTAGACCCGCCATCGTCATTCAGTGTATATATATATATAAAAGAGAGTGAGAGATAAAATGAAGGAATCAAAAGGATATAAGTGTGGGAGAGAAGTTAAGTGAGAAATGTATGTTATATAGTTGACTTGGTAACTCTCTTTTCATGCCAGTGAATTTTTTTTCTTGAGTATAGTGGACAAGTCATTGCAATCCCCCTTGGTCCGTCAAGTTGGATTCACCAACCTGTCTTCTATCGTGGTGTATTATATAGGGATATATAAAAGAGACACGCCAGCCATACGTTGTGTGTGAAAAGCGCACGTCTTATCTCTAGTCGTTTCGCCAGGTTATTAACCGGCTGTCCGGCCAATTAAATTTATCGGAAAGTACCTCTGGAAACTCTCAGTGGCTTTATATTGAATAAAGCTCTGCACAAAAGTTTTTTATTGTCTGTATATAAATATGTATATACATATAGGTACATCTGTACTGATGATTGTGATATTTTTCTTCTTGTTCTTATCTCTGATAAGCTATGAACATTATTCACAATTTTATATTTAGATTTGTGGGGGTTAATTGTAGTGATATTGGAGAAGGTTTATAAATTTATAAATATATATATATATATATATATATATGGATATGATGATTATTGTTGATTTTAGTGTTGTGAATAAAAGTGAAAAATGTTTGTTTAGTTGATGGGGTTTGCGATGTAAGGATATGTATATTTGTGTAATAGCCGATGAGTCTTCTTGGTTGTATATATAGGAATTGGCGAGAGAGCTGCGCATTAAAATCACAAGAGTGCGAGTATAGTGCGTGACTTGAGACCGTGCGGAAATTTGCTTAGTCCCTTTGATCGGGCATGTAACCTAAGTAATCGGATAGGCGCTCAACAACCTCGCTGGAATGCCGGAAATTCTCAAGTAAAATAATGCAAAAGAAGACAAAAAAATATAAAAGAAAAAGGAAGACGAAGCAAAGAACAAAAAATAAATAAATAAATAAATAAAAATGAATGATAAAAAAAAAAAATAACACGTTTATAGTAAAAGAGAGACCCTGAAGTAGGATACATTATTGCTTCATGCACTGAAAAATCGTTTGTATTGTATTTTATCTCGATAGTCGATCGATATATAAGAACTTTATATATATACATATACATATAAATAAGTTTAAAGCTATGAAAGCATATAAGATACACGACAGCACACATGTCTCGAAATTTTCTTTCTCACACAAACATAAACATACATATACATACACAATATATATATGTATAAATACACCCGTACTCTTTCACCCTATTTCTCCCTTTTTATCCACTTGATAAATCCCAAACATAAATGTTGAAATTTAAACTGCAATATTTTTTTTCTTTCATTTTAATTAAAATTGATGAACGAATAATTATCGAAGCTTATCCAACGAGCGATAAGATAACTGAATACATATATTTAAACATATATATATAATATTCTTATATTTATTTTATTATTTTATTTATATTTTCGCTCGGGTAGAAAGTTGAGACAAGCGACCAATTACCATAATAAATAAACAGCATTTCGATTCAATTTTCATAAATAAACGCCTGCATGCATTCATATAAGAATTATTTTTAAAATATATATAAATGTGTGAGGTTATATAGTAAGACAGTCGAATAATGGAGATACACACTGCAAGACAACAAGACTATTGAGTTGACGTTGTCATTGATATTATATCTCACGCACATATGTATAAATAATATATGGACCTGGACACGGAGGAAGGTCTCATCGTGATCGTCATCGTCGTCGTCGTCGTCGTTGACGCCGGCGAGTTTTGGGCTGCAAGCAGGCGGAGAAGTTGATCCAAGCGATGCGACAGCGGGGAGTAAGCTGGATATATTGCCGCCCGAGAGCGCGCTGTTTTCAACCAATTATTTCTACTTGTGGTTGCATGACGGGACTATACGGCCGTGCGCGCGGGTTGGGTCGGGGGCGGCACGCCGCGTATACGAGAAAGAGGCGAGTTAATGCCATAAATACATCAGCGTTATGGATGCCAGCAATTATATGAGAACTTGGGACGAGTATGAGGTGGAGAGCCCCTCTTCTCTTCAGATATATATTCACATATATGTATAAATAAATACATTTGTAGTATAAATATATATACACTGTGTCTGATGCGGGCTGCATGTTATAACGCGCTTTTTTTTTATATGTATATATGGTTATTAGTGTACGTGTGTGTGTGTGTATATGTATGTTTATGTTTGTATGATACGATATGATTCCGCGGCCTATGCGGACAAACCCTCACCTCTTGCAGGAATGAACACGCCCGGTCGGTTCTCACCGCGCTATGTTAGATGACCCAAGCCGCCAATCCAATTATTCCCATCCGTCTCGATCAACGATTTATATTTATTTTATCCTATACCATATTGTCTCTCTCATTTTACTCATCTTCTTCCCCTTTTATATGGTAAGAATTAGACGGGAAAAATATTATCTCAACAAAGTTTTTATAGTACGACACAAAAACAAATTTTATATGTGGCATTGACATATTTTTTTTTCATTTTTAATATAAATTGTGATTTTATAGGAAAAAAAAAATCAGGAAACTCTTTAGTAGGTTGTGACATAGTGTATAAGAGTAGAATTCATTAACAAATTTTTTTTTCACACACGCAATTAAATATTCATGATATGTGTGGCATTGAAAAAAAAATTTTAGAGTAGCGTAATAAATAAATTTTCATTCAATAAATTCAGTTGGATATAAATAAATAATTTTTTTTTATTCAGTATATATATAATATATACTATGTCGTCATTCTGATATAAATATATATATATATATATATATATATACTCTGATTGACATCGTGGATAGTGTGTATTTAAATGCTAAATAAGGAAAAATATAAGATAGAGACTTTGACTGTTGCCTGGTGTAATACGAAGCTGCTTATACTCGCGACGAGAAGCTAAAATATTTTATACATATAAAATATAAATATATGCATACATACATGTATATGTGTATACCTACCGGGCTATTAGGCGCATCACTGGGATACTAAATGACGTCGCTCGTGAGCGCTTAGTCCAGCTAAGGACGACATAAAGTTGCGTGTACGAAAATGAATGTTTGCCGGAATTTATTATTGCCCGGTCCGACTCGTAATTCAAAGACTCTTGGCGTTATCTTCATCAGAAGCGCTGTGGTCAGTTGAGCCTTACGGCGTCGTGTCGTACATGCGAAAGAAAGAGAACGACAAACGCTGATCTGCAATGCTTATATTATATCTGTATATATTTGTATGAGTACATATATAGTTTGCTATTACTTACCGTATCAGCGTGAAGCTTTTGCGCTCGCGCATTTACTTACTGCACCTTTTACATTTGAAAATAGCGCTGCAATACATTGTTTTTTTATATTCAATTATTTAACTGTATTGCAGGCTGTATAAGGAGATAAATTTCATTTTTTTTTTTTGTCTCAACGGATGAGGGAAATTAACGCAACGAATGTAGTAGTTATTATCTTTGATGATGTGTATAGAGAAATTTTGTAGCATAAAAATAATATAAACAAATGTACGTATTATAAGATATTGCGGTATATGTGGAGAGATGAAAAGTTCTTGGCGCGCCTTAGAAGATAATAGTTAGAAAACTGACGAACAGATGGCGCCATAAGTAACGCTCGTGAACGCTCCATCACATTTTTATATATATGTATATAAAAATGTTGAGAGTGTTCAAAGCCCATTACGAATTCCTTTCGTATCTCACGCCGTCGACAAACCTGTAAAGCAGTGCTCGGTCTTTACCCGCTTCACTTTTCATATTTGTCCCCGCAGATTTTCTTATATTTCACCAATGGTATTTCAAGTTAAATCCGGTTGCAACCTCACTGTCCTCTCGTTTACTTCTCGCACACAACCATTCACTTCATTTTACTTCATCGTGTTCACTAATATACAAAACGTATGTCATGCAAAAAGACAAAATAAAATAAATTATAAAAATATAAAGAAAAAAAAAAATAAATAGTGAAAAAAATAAAATAAATAAATACAAAGACAAAAGAAAATGGTAGAGGGAAACGACAAGAGGAACAAGAAGAAGGTGCGCGATGAACAGGAGCGCACGAACAATGGAGACCGGGGGTTCCATATCGAAGTAACCTCGCGGGAGGAGTCGTGGTTATATATGCACAAGAGTTGAGCATCAACATCATCCACAAAACACATATACACGTAGACTTAAAACAGAGATAGCAAGTGGAGGAAAAGAATGAAGAAGGAAAAGAGAGCTGGCAACGGTGAGACAGCAGGTGCTTTGTCACCGCGCAAATAAATCCGACCAGTCGAGAGCTGCGCTCATTCTCTCCTCCTTCTCGTTCTTCTTCACTTCTATACCACCTTCTATTTCTTCTCCACCACCATCGTCACCATGTGCTCACCTCTCTCACCGCGCGCGTGCAGTCTACGCCCATGCTTTTGTACCGATGACGTCATTGAAATATGGTTGGCTTTTTCATACGGGCAGCAGCAGTAGCAGGGTGAAAGAATGAGAAAGGGCGCGCAAACGGTGGTGGATATGGGATTGCGAAGGTGCTTCTCAACGAGCGCAACGGCGAGGGCATCCGTATATAACTTTCAAGGGCTTCTAACCAAATGTCCCTGAGAGAAAATGAGATAGTTATATGAGAAATGTATATAAGCTCCCAGGGTATATATGGATATTGTGTAGAGAACGCGATGGCGCGCGGGGTACTATACACACACACGGGAGCCACCGAGAAGACAAGAGAGAACGTTTTTGTTTCCTAGTGACATTTATTTGGGCACGGGGACGTGGGTTTGCTTTGCATAAGTCAGGTGTACCGGTATAAGTGTATAAATGTATATATATCTTTCTCATATGTGCTTGTGTGTGGATGTATGTCTGTGCAAGAGTTGGTGGCATCGTAATATAAATCGTGGAGGCGAGCGCGCGAGGAGACTGCCCAGTGGTTAAATATATATATATATATATATACATACATTGTCTCTTTTACTCTTGTATTATCTCTCGTTGGGTTTGTTTCACTTTACCTTGTCGCGATCTTTCTTTCCGTGGTATCGCGATTCAACGACGCGCACTATGGTCCACCCCCTGTTCTGCATATAATGCAACGAGTGCGCGCACGAAAGACTCCAAATGTGGGAGACGCAAAAGAGACAGTGTGTATATATATATATATATATATATATATATATATATATATATATAGTGAGGAACATATATATGTAATATATAGGCCTATTTATTCATGGAGATACCGGAGCGCGTGCCTTATAATCGCAACGTAAACCACTCATCATATATAAATAAATATAAACATTTATATATTTGTAGTATATTATGTAGTATATATTTATTTCTATTGTAATATATATATATATAGATATTTATAGTATAATGACGATCCTATGTATACAGTAAATTATTTATATATGATGAGAGAAAAGAATTTTTTTAAAAATAATTTTCATGATATTTTTGTTTATTAATTTTTTTATTAAATTTTATTTAGTTTATTAAATTAAACAAATGACTCATGTCCACACAAATATGCCTATTGTACATGGTCCTTTGCAAATTGGTCTCAACATCAGTTGACCATAGAGTGTATATAATATGTATCTGTATATTGTAGCTAGTTTGAATGGAAAGATAAATATATTGAGAGAAAGAGCGAGGAAGAGAGCAAGTCGTCTGCTGCAGTACACGCTTCATGCAGATCCGTATCCCCAGGATGGTCGTTGCCATCGGCGGAAAGAGCCCAGCCGCGGCTCTCTCCGTAATCCGATAGTATCCAGCACGAGTGGAATCGAAACACGTTTAATTAGATTGAACCCCACGACCGTGGCCTTTTCGATGACCTCCCCCCGGGCCAGGTCCAAGTGCTACAGATATATACACACTTTACATCTATACCTTGTATAAATACGTACATAAATATGTGTACATATATACAGTATATATTTTATTATATGTATAGATGCGATACTACCGATTCTCGTTAAATTATCTTGACATTTTCCATTCCCACTCCACATGTAATTTTATACATCTTGATTGCAAGCTTCCTGATGACCCATCAAACTCCTTTATTCAATATTAAACAATTAAATTTATATACATAATATATACATATGTATAATATTTTTAATTCTATTCAATTATGAGAATTTTTATTTTTAAATAATAAAAAATTATGAGGAATAATATAACTATGAACATCAGATGATGATATCATTTAATTTGATTATTCAATAAACTTTCTCCATTAGATAATAATTTATTTTTCTACACGTTGAATGTATTTATTGAAGTATATATCAATGATGAAATCTATTAAAGGATAAATAAGTGAATAAATAACGTGAGCTTATTATTATAATAAGAGCAACTTAAAGTCCAATGAGTTAACCATCCTGATGCAAGTTCATGGTGAAACAGGCGTATACGCAGGGGCTGCAAGATCGTATCGTATCTTTGCGAGAGCGAGTTTTACGTAGAAATTTGCGAGAGCAACAAGAGTATCTGGACAAGAAGAAGAAGAAGAAGAAGAAGGGAAAAGAAGTAAAAGCAGAAGGACGAAGAGCTAGCGTCGCCTCTCCTGCGGTATCGCACTTGGAATCGTCCCCTGAATTCACGACGCATACATTATCGTGGCTGTGCACGGCGTAGCTTCAATCAGCGCGAGCATACAACTCCCCGATCGAGAGTCCCTGAGCATCGAAACAGAGCGAGAGAGGAAGAAAAAAAAAAAAGAAAGAAAGAGAAAGGATATCTTCGGCATCTGACTGTTATTTTTATTTATATATTTTTTTATTCTCTATAACATTTATCTTTTCCTCTGGTTATTTGCAAACCGGATATACTTCATATGTTAGGGGTATATGTATATATATAGATACGAATACATTCGTATGCAAATTAGTTGTGTAAACTTCACAAATTTGAGGCAACTGTGCGCGCGCGGGACGGTGAGAAATCAGATGAGTGAAGGAGTATACGCGCGGTGTATCAGGCAACATCAGGGAGATTGAATGAGTTAGAGGATGAGAGAGAGGTATATTAAGAAGCGCTGTTGGACCACGGTGGTGAACTAACGTGATACACACGCAACGATCTGCATTAAATCACTCGGTTTGAGAGGCGAGTGGAGAGCCACGAAAGATATATAATGCGAGGAAGAGGCAAAGCAACATGAGAAAAAAACATATGAAAGAATAGAAAAAAAATGTGAATAAAATAAAATGAATAAAATAATGAAAACGATGGATTTATAGGGGGATGTGAGAGACCTGGCGTTTTTTTGGGGATTCCACACTCTCGTTTGCCAATGGAACTGGATAGACACACGCTCTCCTTCAACAGCCAATCTTAAATGTCCTATCATCAATCAATCTTGAAGCATTTTGTGTTTGTGTTTTTTTCTAGCATTGTCAACAGGAGAAGAAAAAAAATACTGAGGAGTAAAAAAAAAATTTTTTTTTTCACCTCTAACAAGTTTATTCGTCGAGAGACTTTATGTGTTTATATATATATATATATATCCTGATCCTCGCATCAGGAATGTCGAATACCATGGCGTTCGTCTGTATTCTTTATCACCACTGTGGAATTCTTGATAACGTTTGATTTGTTTCATTCGTAAAATACTACAAATATACCCATACCAAAATACGCACGATGCAATATTAAGAAAGACAACTTCGTGATGGTATTTGTGTGTGCATGCATATTACATTTGCAATAATGGTGCGTGTTCTGGATGAACGCGTGTACATAATTCGTTGTGAATTAAAGCAAAAAAAAAAAATAATAAAAGAAATATTCTCTATTAATTATAAAATTCTCAGTCTGAATATTTCTCTCTCTCGAAGAGAACACGAATGAGCACTCGTATGTACGAATAAACGATGATAATGACTGCGTAAAATCGCAAAAATAATCCACAAATATATACATATAGTGAAATAAAAAAAAATAAAAAAAAAAAAAAAAAAGGATTTGAAAAAGTGATAATAATTGATGATAATGCGTGGCTTGCAGTGAGATGACTGTCTTTGGGGGTAGAAGAGCAGTGCTAATCGAGTCTCTTATGAAAAAACAAATAAAGAAATACATAATAAAAAAAAAAAAGGAAAGAAAAACAACGACATGTATAATATAGTTTGTCGCAGAGAAAGAGAAAAGAAGAAAAGAAGTGAGAGAGCATTGGAATAACGTCCTTTAATTTCATACCAAGCGTGGATAACGCCATGGTTGGCAAAACATAGTGGCTCTCGCGCGTGTATATCGTCTTGCGAAAGAGATAGAAATAAATATAAAGAGCGAAAGAGAGAAACAAACGAAGAGGATGCATGCAGTTAAGTGTATTTATATATTTGCATTCCGGCCAAGTGCACGCCGACAAGACAGGAGGCATCGAATGTTTAATTCAAGATACCGGGTGTGTGTATACATATAGCTGAAGAGAGAACCAACCAACGTAACGACACAACCAATGTACAAACGAACGCACAACTGAGATGGAGAAAGTGAGAGGCTGTATAGAGCGTAGGGTAGCAATTGATGGGACAGGGTGGCGCGTTTGTTGAGCTAATTACTGTAAGGCGAGGCGCTTACGCGCGCCGCTACATACAAACGGCATTAAAGGTGGTGGTCATCAATCGCTTCGCACAGTCTGTTTCCTTTCATCCTCCTCCCACCTCTCTTATACACTGACATTGCCTCTGTATGCTTTCTATTTCAAATAAACATTTACAATATTACCCTCCGTCTTCAATATATTCCACAATATACTGTTTAAATTTTGTGTGTATATAAAAATAATTATTTTTATTTATTTATTTTTTTTGAGTTTATTTTTAAATGTGAATAAATTAAAAGCGAAAAATGTGTTTAACTTTTTTTTTTATTTTTATTTTATAGAGCTTGATATGTAAAAAAGAAATTCTTCAGTTTAACCACTATTAATATATATGGGGGATGTGTGTATATATGTATATACATGTATATATATATAGATAAAATACGTATCTTCGTTGGTTTTACACGCGGCATTAATGCATACGTATACTAACCGCGGGGGTTGATATGTCGTGGTTTTGGCCGCTCAACCCTTCATTTGGTGTCTTGTGGTTAGTATTTACGATACCGCAGTGAAGCCAACGGATACTATGCAACGCATGTATATATATTATATACATATATACATATATGTAGTAAAACTACTCATCTCCTTTTGCACTGAATGTGTAGGTTGCAGTCGAGTGTCTTTGGGGACAAATTTTCAGATGTAATTGGGGGAATGAAATCCGTATAATTTCACATCAGTTACATGCACATATGTTTAATTTAAATAGAGAAAATTACAGTGTCAACGTAGAGAATTTCATTAATTATATGTATATATAATATATTTTCACCGATGAAAATATTAATATTTATTTCACTAAAACATTAATTTTCGTTTAATTGTATATATAATTAATTATAAGAATTACAAAAAATTTTTATTATTTTTGTTTCAGACAATTATTCGACATCGTAACAAAGTTCGTTATAAAATTTTATATTAATCATACATACATAAATTTATAAATATTTATATATGTATATGCAGTGTTTGTGTGTGAATAAATAATGGAGAGAGTACATCGTGATGGCGATTATTTAATGTGGTCACAGACGACAGAGTTAAATAAAAGTGGAAGGGCCACATTGGTTTCGACTAAAGTGAGTGCGATGGTCATAAATAATCGGGCGTTAAATAACGTTGAAGCTGAATGTCGTTGTCGTCGTAAGAGACAGAAACAAAGAAAGAAAAAAAGAGAATATATATACAGGGCGAAGGACAAACTCCATTTGTGTCTGTCTGTGTGTATGTGTGTGTGAACGACTGTTTCAGAGTTCGTAATGAAGGACAACCTCGTTAATTAGTCAATAAATTATCCTTCACACTACCAACATTCGACACACACTGAAGCAATTTCAATTCTTTCTCGTCCTTAATTTTTTATCCACACCGGATACAGAGTCCTGTCCACTGTAATGGTTGAACGCCATAAGCTTTGCAACACTCATCAGGTAGGTCAACATATATTGTGTATGTTTATATGTATATAAATGAATATAGCAACTTGTATGTATTAAAATATATTGGATGTATGTTTATATAGTGGTGTATCTTTTATTATGAGTTTACACTTACGACCTTGATCATCAACGACTTCATGGACTTGCTACGACCTCAACTCGTGACTCTACAATGACATAAACTTCATCGTCTCTTTGTGAATGTGTGTTGTGCAGAGTTTACATATATCGGTGAGTTCATATACCCATTAAGAAAATTCATAGCATGAATCATATGACTTTTAATGCCATTTTCATCTACGATATATCATCATTGTCATTTAAACCATTACCATTATTCAACGTTGTCTTTTTTGCTTGTTTAATAATATTTGTTGTCAGCATAATTCTCTTTCACTTGATATGTTATATACATATATTACATTCCGTTTCCCATTACTTTACTATTATTATCTATACATACCCGATGGAATTTAAAAACGAAAATAGGAAAGGAAAATAAAAATAATGGGGATATATTTATGTCGTTGATATTTTTTTTTATTTCAAGTCACGTTGAGTGGAGTGCGTCCATCACTGTGAACTAAAGATTCCAGCAACGTAATTCTTGGCAGCGGTCGGTGTTGGAAATTCTTCCGAGTGTATTTCCATTAAATGAGCACGCAGTTCTTTGGAAAAATTTGTACCGTAATTCTTGCACTTTTCACACTGATATATTGTTTTACCTGAATGCAGTGACGTTGATAGCACGTGCTTTCTTAAATTTTCCTAAAAATTAAAAATACAATGATGGGTTAGTTGATAAAATATATACCTATGTAGTATTTTTTTATGAGAAAAAAAATTATTGACAAAGTGAAAATGAATCTTTGATGTCGGGAATTTTATTACGTATATAAAAGCAATAGGTATAGATCTTTAAGTACATAGAAATATGTATATATATAACCATACACCAAGTGGGTGTTTAAAAGAAGCGTGTAACCATCCGTGGTAAATCAAAACGTCATAGGAAGGAAGGAAGGAAGGAAGAAGGGAAGGAAGGTGGCGCGTGTAATCTCGTTGCAGGCAATGCTCATGTTTGCGTTGTGTTTTGTGTAGTAGGGGATTGTTGAGAAAGCGTCGCTCGTTCCCTTGTTAAACTATTTTACCCTCGTTGAGCACGTTCGTTTCTTATTAAAGTACTTGAAAAAAAAAAAAAAAAACATAGAAGAAAAAATGATTAAAATGAATTTTTATTATTCATTTTTTTTTTCTTTCACAATTGATGAATGATTTGGAGTGAAAATTACGATTGAATGAATTTAGTGAGAGCCACTGGAATAAGTTTATGTCGCTATCAAAGAGACATGGAGGCTTCTCGTATATGTGAGAGGCATCCCAACTAAAGCTTCAAAGGACATTAGCATACCGGCTGCGGTATGACTGGACGTGCGTGTGTGGGCATCCAGTGAGCACAATTAACTCGTTATCTTATCGTGGCGGCGGCGCGGTCCAAACATTAAGGTGTACCTTGCTTAATTTACGCCACCAAGTTCGTATATATAGTTTCAAATGGAGTGGGGAAGGGAAAGGGGTTCAGGTGAAGAGAATGTATAGGGCAAAGCTGTGCGAGGAGCTGGGCAAGTGAGAGAAATTAAATATGAAAAAGAAAAATAAATAAATATATGAATAAAGAAGCGAGTTAAATAAAGAATGAAAAGATAAAAAAAAAAATTAGTTGATTTAGTCGGCGATGAAGTTCAGGTTGTTGTTTATATAAATATTAACTTACGATATTATTACTGGCGTAATTGCAGTGTGGACATGCGTATGGTTTTATTCCAGTGTGTAGGCGAATGTGTCGCTTTAAGTGTGAATTAAATCGACTTGAAAAATTGCAGCCTTTGTGTGTACAGGAAAATAGTTCGTTTCTTGCTGGGATTTTATGCAGCGTTTTATGCCTGGAATGAAGAATATAATTAAGGAATGCAAAAAAATTATATACGATGATTTTAATGAGATAAATGTGATAATTAGTTTTTTTTTTTTTTTTTTTTTCGTTATTTTTGGAGATTGAAAAAAATATACCGGTGTAATTGTGTTTTTCTTTTTGCGGCGTATGAGCACTGGTCACATTGAAATTTGCGGGCATCGACGACACTTTCATGGATAAGAGCTCGATGAGCTTTGAGTTCAGACTCAGTTCGTAGAATAGTTGGACAGCCCGGAAGTCCACACTTGTAACTTTTCCCAGTATGTCGAAGCATATGCTGTCTGAGATTGTCTCTGAAAAATAAGTGAATCACAAATATAAGAAACGATCAAAAACAGTAGAATAAAAAAAAAAATTTAATTAAAAAAATAAATGTAAAATAAAAATAAAAAATATGATTATTTATTATTTTATTAGACAGTATATAATTACATTACTGTCAATAATCTCGTAGATTTAAGACGATGACTTAATGTAGTAATTAAAAAAAAAATTGATTGGTCCAAATCACCATTAACTATAATTATTTTTTTTTTTTTCAATAAATTCAACTGTGTCATTATCATCGCAGTTGATATACTGTTCAATCAACGAAAATAAGAGAGATTCATTTAAAATAAGAACCTAATCCCATCGCTTTTGGTTAATTATATTGAAATCTCGTCGCTCGTGAGATGAAATTACGATGAAATCATCGTGTTCCAACAAACAAAAAACAGCCACATAAATCAATAATAAAAAAATAAATAAATAAATAAATTGTCCATTCTACAGACACCAAAAATTTTTCCTCAAATATTTTTTTTTTATCTTTGCCATTTATATTATTTATTATAATTATTATCATTCCGTTAATATTACGGAAATACATGTATGATCATATTTCATCATTCTCAATTCTCTTTCGCTGCGGGATTCATTGGTTAGTTCATGGATAAATACGCGTCTGTCTCAAGCGAGCGTGGCGGACAATTTGATTGACGATAAAGAAGTCAAGATAGTTATTTATTGTGTGGTCGATTGGTTACAATTAAAATCAAGTAGCTATTTATATATATATATATATATATATATATATATACACACATATATATACATATATGTATGTGAATACATGCGAATAAAAAGAAAATATTAAGGGATATAGTTGGTTTAATGTATTTGAAGTATATTCCACTTCGTATGCGCACTTGAAATGGTATTATGAAAAATGGAGAGAAGCGAGTGAAGCATGCACATGTATTACAAGATCACGATGGGTGAGTGAGGGAGAAATGAGATAGAAATGAGCGAGAAATGAGAGGAGGGAAGCGATGGGAGCGAGCGAACGCGGGCATTAATTAAAAAGGTTGCGCATTAAAATGATTTGTTTTAATTGGCTGAACGCGCTGAGGTATTTATGGCCGGTCGGTCGGTCCTTCGCCTGTCGGTCGCTCCGCTCTCCGATATAGTCCGCTCTACAGCGACGCAATGCCTCTCTTCTTCGTCGTCTTCTTCTTCTTCTTCTTCATCGTCATCATCATCATCATCGTCGTCATCTCCTCCTCCTTCATCTTATTCTTCATCTTTTACTCCTTCGCCCTCTCTCTATACACATTTTCTTTATTTCTTTCCTTTTTTTTTATTCTTCTTCCATCTCATCTCCAGTCACTTCATCCAATGGCTTCAACCGTTACTCCTCTGATTGCCTCTTAATACCCATCTCCAATGAAAGATTCGTGTCATTTCGATCTACGATTTATTGGAATATTTTATATTAAGGTATATACATAATAAATTTAAGAATGTTTCTCATATTTTTTTTTTTCTTTTCATTTTGGATATTAATCTATCTATTGACGACAAAACACACCGGAGAATATTTTTTTTTTTTTCATTTTTTAATCGAATATAATCAGTACGATGAACCAAAAAATAACTTTAAAGTCAAAGGGTCAAGGCCATGTGACATTGAATTTAAAAATAATGAATATAAGAAACATTTAAAAACAGACAATACTTACCTATATGTATATATGTATATGTATACAATACTAATACATATATAAAAATATTGTGGATGTAAAAATGATTCTGATTATTTATCGGAATTGCTTTAGTAAATAATGAGAATGTTAATTTATCCGGCCGACATATTATAATCGACGCTCTCGCGCGCCGCATTATTTTCTTCGACGAGAGTGGGTGGAATGGACGATTTGACTCAAAGGTGGGATCGCACGTTGTGTGGACGATCCACGCTCGTACAGCATATCGCATCTCTGCCACACGATGATGGCGAAGGAGGCGGCGATGGTGGAACGAAAGAGGCAGGACCAGACTGAACCGAAGGTGATGCATGGCCGACGTTTCTTTCTGGTTGTTGCATCGTTGTTGTGTAAAAGAGAAAGAAAGAATGAAATAAATAAAGAGAAAGAAAGGCATATATAAAGTAAGACAGCGAGAAAAGACGATATAAAGAATAAGAAGAAATATCCGCTTGGGCTTGGACCCAGCCGGCCCCCTGGAGCATACGCTGTCATAACTCAATCCCACCTTCGTCCACACAAGTCTTTTTGGGTCCGTCCTGTCTGTCTTGATACATACACCATGCACCTGTATATCGTTCTCTTTCTTCTTATATATTATTTCACTCACTCGAACAAATAAATATAACAAGAGAGAAAGAGAGAAAGACAAATGATAAATAAAGACAGATAATGATTGTGTTAAATATTAAATTGCCAGACAAACTTTATCACCTGTTTCTCAGCGTGTACACCACATTAATTTTTACCATTCAAATACAATAATAACATTATTATTATTATTATCATTATTATTAATAATATTAATGAAAATAATAAGTAAATAATAATATTATTGATTATTATTTTATTTTTATCCTGGAATTAATTATTATACCAGCGTGATAATATTTTTTTTATCTTTTTTACAAAGTCGAATTATTAAATGTGTATATATATATATATTTTTTACATCTATGTAACACATCACGTGACCAGATATTTGACCATGTAGTCTGTGCAAGCTCAGCGACATAATCAACGCGATACGTGACCGAGTGTGCATCAGCGCGAATTAACCAAAGCCAATCAGAGATGGCAGACGTTTGTATCTATATATACACACATATTAGTGACTTGTATATATGTATGTATATATGTACAATATATTAGACGAAAAATGCTACGTCAGGAAAATTAGTTAGGGGATGATAGGTCGAATGAGAATATGGGAGGGTGCAGGTTATAACACCTCTGCAGTCAAGGTCTGCAAATATAAATAATATTATAACGCAAACTTAATTGCCCCCACGTGGGTAATGGTTACTCATAAATTGGAGCTTTCTTCGTGCTCTACTATATGTATATATACATATATTCTTATATAATATGTCCCCTTACCATCATTACCCAGCAAAATTGTGTGAGAGCAAAATTGTCATTTTCTTGGATTCATTTACAATAAATATGTCATATCTATATAGACATAAACATTTTTTCTTATGGACATGGAAAGACGTCAGTTTTCATGATTATATAGGGGATACTTCCATCATCCAATGATCCAATGCGTTGTATTAAATCGTTGGAGAATACCATTACACAAACTAAATATATTTATATGTGTATCAAAAAAAAAATAAAAAAATAAAATAAAAAAAAAATACATAAACGACATTGGTACAGAGACTCGCGGTTTGGCTACGTTTCAGATGGAACCTAGTGATCTTCTCTCTTGTCCTTTCGTTTCTCTATACGTAATACAAGTACAAAATCCATTGGCGAGAATGAAAGTACAGTGTCGAGCAAAAGAGAATAAAACGTGGAAAGGGGTGTTCGAGAAGAAGCTTTACCGCGGCTTTGGACAACGACGATGAGAGAACCAAAAGAGAGCAATATATAGATATAATATATACATATACAGAGAGGGTGAAAACGAGACACACAGACAGAACGAAAACATATAGAAAATAAAGTTGGGTATGGGAAACGATGGGAAAGAAGCAGACGGGGCGAGTGATAAAATGAGAGAGAATTATAAAATAAAATAAAAAAAAAAAAATGTATTGCCAGAGAAGTGGAGGAATGAAGTTTCGGATGGTTAGCGAGCGTTGCTGGTTATATCTACGAGTCCTCGACCGCAGGCCTGTTTTATTTTATGAATCGCAATATTTCACGCGACAACTGCGGGAGTCGCACAGGGGGTGAAGAAGGAGGTATATGGTCACCGCTAAACTGTCTGCATACGCGGGACCCGTGCGCTTTTACCGCGTGCCATACCATACCACACACAACACTACAGCTCTTCCAATACCACTGAATTCATATACGTGTATACATACATTATGTATATATATATATATGAATGTATATGTATATGTATAAATCGGCCCCGGGTGGTAGCGCCCAAACGCCATCGGCTATACTATGGACTTGGAAGACATGTATATGTATATGTATAGGAGAAAGAGAAGAAGAGAGGAAGGTATTATAGATGTATACAGGGTTATGCGTGGTATGAAAGCACCAACACTTTCCAAACGTTTACAATTTTCGCCCTTCCATTATTATCTCCTCTCTGCTCTCTATCTTTATCTTTATCTTCGTCTCGCTCGCTTATTCTCAAACGACACAACGGAACAACGCATTGTTTCATCGGGGCCATGGAGATCTGACGGCGTGTGCATTCGCTAAATTCACGAGACACGAGCCCGCGACCAAGTGAGGATATTTAAGGGCGAATATTTATAGTGTATATCTCTATAGAATAATACTGAAAAATTTAATTTTTATATACTTATTACATTGATGTACCTATACGTATTAAGTAGAAATATTTATCATACATGCAAGTAATTTATAATATTTAATTATTTGCGGTGAATATTAATGAATTGATTTGTTTAATAATGATTGAGGTAATTTTTTTTTTTTAATTTTTGTGATTTTATATTGTTGTTGAATTGACAGTGTTGAAGTATATCACTGAGGTTACGCCTATCTCACCCAGTATGCCTATCTCAACGCGTATTTACCGCGATGTATATATACGTATATATACCTCTGCCACTATACAAGAGGAGGCGGACGTGCGGAGCGCCATTACTGCAACGAAAGATAAAAGATACGTGTGCGCCACGCCGCGGTCCATATATGTAAAATACCTCAGGGGAACGCACGTAGAATATATATACCTCTATAGAGAGGACGCGCGGATATTTTTCTCTCTCTTTTTAACTTTGTTGAGGGAGGTGGGCTTAAACGCAAGAGGGTTCAGTAGCTCTCGCACGTATGTAACATACTATCTTGAATATGCGCATACATCCCGGCTTGGCCTCTTGTATTCTCAGAATTGGGGGACATGATCGGGTAGCGCGAGGGAGCTCACCGTCGCGTAATTACCTTCTTTCTTTCTCTCTTTCGCTCTCTCGACTTCCACCGCGCCCCCGCACTCTTTCTGCTGCTGCTGTTGTTGTTGCTGCTGGTATACTGCAGCTACTGACAATCATGCTACTTTTATTTTCATTCTTGCTCTTCTTCTTCTCTCGCCCGATACTTATTGCACTCTATACATACTCGATTTTTACCTTGTCTTGAGAGGAGCTAACGAACGAGGTTGCTAACTCGCATTCTCGTAGACACTCACTACTATACGTGCGTATATTTATTTTGTTCAGATATTGAGAAAAGAGTCGAAGAAAAATGGAGAAAAATATATTTATTATGAATATTCATTTATAAAATTATAAATTGATTTTTAATAGTTTGGATGTAAAATAAAATAATCAAGATAATTATTGAAACCTTCATTTGAAATTATCAACTACTCCCTAAAAGGCAGAATTACAAATAATCGTTGAAATATATAAAAATAATTCACTATATTATATTTTTTTTTAAATAAAAATCAAAATAAAATAAAAATGTTAACATCCTTTACAATGAATAAAAAGTATCAAAATAACAATTTGATATTTATAGATATTGAAATGAGGTATATTAGAGTCAACGAGCTACACGAGAAACATTAACATTTATTTTATAATAGTCGACCACAAATAATTCTCTATGAGATGGTTTAATACTTGTATGTCATCGTGACTAACGACGTGTGCAACTGTAGACAAACTCTATGCTATATACCTATCTTCATACTCAAATATATACATTCATAAATGACCAAACATACTTGCAACACGCCATATAATGCTATATTACAGCCTCTGTTAAATACCAAAATGACTCACAGATTTACAAGCCACTATATAATAATTAAAGCGCGTGTGGATTATTTTTTTTCTCTTGCTCTATTTAACATCGATACAAATATTCATATAAAAATATTCGTACATTATATTTTATTTTCATTTCTCGTTCAATTTCCTATTTGCAATTCTCGTAATATTCCTGATGCTGTCTTTAAATGCAGTATACATGCAGCAGTGAACTTAAACTAAACTCATACTTGTGTGACCACATCACGAGAATCGACTTCACAACCTTCTCATCTCACTTCCTTATCTCACTTCCACCTTTAAATATACATACATATATGTGTATTATACTTCTCTGTCTATTACATATACGTATACGCTTTTCTTTTCATTCTCATAATGTGCTACCTCGCGCGCGGACCACGATGCGGTCCTTTATTTTATAGTTATGCAGTGAAGACACTTTTACTACTACACGAGTTTCGCGGCCAGTTCTCGCTTACATTTATTGTCCCGTATATATATATATATATATATATATATATATATATATATAT
>JAQQBS010000003.1:6166467-6217917 GCA_030347275.1 Microctonus aethiopoides | reverse complement strand
ATATATATATATATATATATATATATATATATATATATATATGTATATATGAATATACTTTTTCCCTAAACACTCGTTCGTTTATTTATACTCTGAACATTCGAAACTGCGATACGAAATAACGACAGACAACTTTGTATATGTGGATGTATATTATTATAAGTCCCATCAGTGGTTAAGATATGCTTGAAGTATAATTGTCAATGACGAGTGCGAATGATGATACTTAGCGTTAGTAATAATAATAAAAATTAAATTTATATGTGGAATTGTGTGAAAAACTTACTTTGTATAAAATCCAGTGTTGCATTCTAAACAGATGAAATTCCTCCGGCGAATTTTTGCTAATTCCATTTTATTTTTGTCATCATTGTCATTTGATTTTGGTAATAATGAAGATGATGATGATGAACAACATTCATTTGCATGTTCGTTTAAATTTGATTTTTTTGCAAAAGATTTACCACACTTGCAACATGAAAATAATTTCTCCCCGGTGTGTCGACGAATATGATTATGCAATGATCCCTTGGTGAACATTTTGTTGCAAATGGGACATCGATATTTGATAGAACTTTTAGTTATAGTTGTGGTAGTTGTAGTAGTTGTATTTGCATTAGTAGTGGTGGTGGTGGTGGTGGTGGAGGTGACGTAAGCAGGAGGAGTATCAGAAGTACTCGAGCTCGCTTGTTTTGGATCAATCTCAATGGGACCCTCATGAATAGCTTGGTGAAAGATAAACTCAGCTTGTGATTTTGTAAAAAATGAACATTTTGTACATTTACTTTTATCACTGTTGCACGGAGATTTTTGATCGGTTCTTGGTAATTTTTTTATACAGTTGTCAGTTTTTAGATGTCGTGCAATGTCTTGAGATAATGCAAAAATTTTTTTACACTTGAGGCACCTGTAATATATAAATAATATTTATATAAAATAATTATTTAGTTTATTATTGAAATAGTTTATTGGAATTATTTGAATACTTTACTTGTGACATTGATCAGAATGACATTGAAGTAAATGCCGTCTGTACTCTAGTAAATTGTTTTGCTTCTCACCACAATGACCACAATCCCTTTGTAAGGGTGGAACTGTTTCCCCCTCAATAGAGCTAAACTTACGATTCTTGACAATCTGTTTGTGACTCGCTGTTCTTCGATGTAACACTGCGTCACGCGCAGTCTCAAAGTTGATGGAGCAGAAAGAACAAAAATACGGCATTGGTATTTTCTCCTTGAACTCTTTAGATTTATTGTGAGTAGTCAATTGATGGCGCTGTAATGCCAGTTGAGATTTTAGAATTTGTGGGCACAAATTGCAATGAATTTTCGTTTGATATTCATCCGAGGCAGTAAAATTTATTGGATGACCGGTGTCTTTCGCGTGTAAACGCAACTGAAAATTATATCGAAAACGCCGATTGCACGTATGGCATATTAAAAAACGTTGTCGTCGTATTACAATTGGAACAGAGCCATTAATCATTGCAACTGTTTCACGATGTTCTCCACTGAGCAGATGCTCCTCCATCGTGGCATTGTCGTCGCACCAAAAGTCACAACACACGCAAATATATTTACTTTCATTCTGAAATAAAGAAAATAAAATATAAAATAAAAATATGAAAAATTTTATTCAGATGACAAAGAGAAATATTTTTTTCAACAGTTTGATGATTTTAATAATACTGACGTCATTCTGAATTTGAGAGTGTAGATTAGAGCGCCAATGTAGCAAAAAGGTTTCCTCAGTGTTGCAATAAAAGCGACAACATGAGCACTGAAATGGACATTGGCGAACCACGTTACCCATGTTCTCCAGGATAAAACGTCGTGCGGCAGGACTGCAGGGATTTAATCCTGCAACACGACAGTGGTAGTGAGAGAGCAGGTGTTTGCCCAACTGAATACGACGCACACGAGCATGACACATTTCACACCGTACAAACTCTTTTTCTCTACATCGTCTTTTTTTTGTCGCATTATTGTCCACTATTGTACTCTTTGTCTCGGATCGTTTCTAAAAAAGAATTTATTAAACTAAACATTATCTAAAATTATTATTGTAATCTATGAAACAATTATTATTATTATCATTATTATTATTCACCATTGCGAGAATTTGTTGACGTCGACTACGACATTTTTTACGTAATAAAGGCCCAACAGATCGTGGCAATTTAACGTCACCTTCAATCTCCTGAATACTACGTCTTGCATGCAAATCCGAACGTAAATGTCGGTTGTAAACTAATTTAGATGCAAGCTTTCGACCACATGGACTACACCAATATCCATGTTCCGACGGCATTGTCATAGCACCCGGAATCCATTTACCGTGTGTGTGACCTGGCGGTGGTTGTCTGGTGCTACTGCTGCTCCTTGTTATTAATGCGGTATCTTTTATTTCTTCGTCTTTACCATCATCCTCGAGTTCATCCTCATTAATTTTCTGTTAATAATAAATAATAATAGTAATGAAACAGGAGAGACATTTGAATATATTGCTGGAAATGAAATAAACAAATTGAATTAAGAAAAAGAATATTTATAAGTTGTGGAGAAAATTATTATTTGACGCGATTATCAACATCTGTAGGAGGTTTTGAAGTAATTCTATTCTGCCCCCTTTAACCGCGCTCTCTCCTACATTTACAAAGTGAATCGATGAGACACCCGGCGTCCACAACGACGTATCCCAAGGACGACAATTAGTCGAGTTAGCCTAACGGCCGGCTGTCACGCGATCCTTTAATTACAAAGTCGAGCAAGCGCGCGCGAGCGAGCGTGCTTCAGCAAACCTTGCGATTAAAAACAGAGCAAGGACCAACTGATCGACCGACCGCGCAACTTGCTAATGTTACAATTTAATCAATACAAAAGAAAAAGAAAATATTTATTATATTTAAGATAATCGTACCTCAGGTTTCCATTTTCCACCAGTGTGGGCAGGCCTTGAATTATCCTGATCATCATCATGATCAATATCATCGTCATTCTGTCTTATCATGTGTTGAAGTAATTGGCCAGGTTTCCATTTACCTCCTGTATGCGCTTGTGGTGGATATTCACGATCGTCAGCTTCATCAGTTTCTGAATAAGAATCGACTTGATCAATATCATCAACTTGACTGTCATTTGTATCCTCATCTTGTGGATAATCGAAATCTTCTTCGCTTTCCAATTCATCTTCAACATTTGTTATTTTATTTTCATCAATATCCTCTGAATCGTCGTCTGACCAAACTTGATCCTCATCATTTCCACGTTTTTTATCACTATCATTTGGTTTTGAAACTCCTGATGACTGGATTTTCGTTGAAGTCGATGCTTTATCAGTAAATGTCACTATATCTGGAAATCCCACAAGTGACGGAATACCAATATGATCAGTAGGATCATCTAAATCAGTGACAACTGGCGGTAATGTCATTAATTTTTCTTTAGGACTTGGAACATCAATTTCATTATATCGTCGTGTTTTTCTACGTTTATCACCGCGTCTCTCTAATTTTTTTTCTTCCTCGTGACCACTTCGAGCACCAGTTGATTTTGATTTCGCACTACTTTGTAACTCTAATGAACTAAAAAATGCATCGGCATTAAGGATTTCCGGGTAGGACACAGTGGGCGTTGGTGGATCTGGTGTTACAGCATTTTTTCTCTCTGACGGCCGACATCCTGTTTGACGATGTCGTACATAATTGTCCAATCCATTTACCGTCATATGACACTTGATGCAATAATGAGTATCGTCGTCATCCTCAAAATTTGTCTCCATTGATTCAATAAACGACAGTTATAAAAATGTGCTTCAGCAGCTGAAAATAAATAATTTTTTTCTTATTACTAATTAAATTAACATATTAATTACAGAAAGAAAAATTATGAATATAAAAAAAAAGGATTGAGATTTAAATAAATATTACATTTATTAATGAATTAATTACATGACAGAATCAATAATTTGTATAATAATATGTCTGTCTGCGTGTATTGCGATGTCATTTGTATTATTGATCAGTTATTTTTCTCACAGACAACTAATTTATTTATTTATTTTTTGCTTAATGCCCAATGAGAGTTTCAGACTTTCGAGATTAAGTCGCGAAGACATTTGGCAAAAAACACCGACGATGTGCGTGGTATGGTGAGAAAAAAAATGCGTATATAGATACACATATTCGAAGGACGCAAGGAGAATCGCATTAGAGAGTAGCATTGGTCGGACGAGTAACAGGCAAATTGAACTCAATATTCGTGGAATAGCAGGGATGAAACAAGTTGACGCTTCGTATACGGGCCACAAGAGAAAGAAAGAGAGATTGTGAAAGCAGCAAACATAGAGGGGTGAAGAGAAGGAATATATGGGTGAGGGAGCGAAGAAGAGGGAGGAAGAGGTGCAGGAAGATCGGTCGATGCCGCCTGGCCGTTATTCGGACGACGACACTTCGCCTCTCCCAGTCCTATGGTTTCCCCTACATACCCCCCTCGTCGTTGCTTTGCGCCATTCGCTTCTTCTCACTTGCTCTCACTCATTCTCTTCATTTACTCTCCGCTTTTCTCTTCGCGCCCTCTATATATATGTTTATATCTATATCAACATACTCGACTTTTGCGTTTTTCCATCTCGTCTTTCTAGCTTTTCTTGCGTCTCAAACTATCCACTTGATAAAAAACAGAAATCTTATTTGTTATTTATACATATAATTTTTTTGTTTTCATAAATTAATTCGAAAATTAATAAAGTTATGAATTATTGCGTTGATTTGTTTTTCTTTTTCTCTTCGGAATGAGAGAATGGATGAAGAAAAAAAAATATGGCTGGGTATTATCGATATGTAATCTGTAGTAATGAGAGGCAGAGTGTGATTGAGTAGAGGATTTTTATCAACGATCACCCAGTGATTTAATCCAAACAAAATCCCTCATTTTCGTTTTATCCAAAAAGGTCGAGAAAGAAAAAAAAATAATAAAAATTCTACTGCTACTCTCTATATATGTCTTTACTGGATAATATGACGAGAAAAAAAAAATTAAATTGATAGCAACCTATCAGTCTTTGAGCGTGTCATCATACCACTCGCAATATACATATATTTTTCTTCATAAAAGTGGGTGGAATGGTGTGATGATAGTTGGAGGCTACTTTTGTGCGGCCACTGTATGTGCAAACCATACGATAAAGAGGTGGAGAAACTTGTTGAACATTTGGGTCCATCATAAAATTTCTCAAACTATCCACTTTAATGTATATATATTTTCAAAAATTCCATACTATATTTATACAATATATACAATTGTCTATTATATAATTACATTGTTTTAAATGCACATCTATCAACAATAGTTTGTGACAATGATCGAGTGAATTGTATTCACACCAGATGACGTATTAATCCTGATCTATAATTGGAATGAAACTGAGAATCGACGATGATAATAATAATATATATCAAATTATTATTTTAGTTAGCTATATATATCATATATATGTGTAAAATGTTTGTTAGCAGACAGTGAAATAAATAATTGGATGTCACAATGATGTTATAACTCATCAGGATCGTCACTAATCCACATGAGGTATAGAAATAGGGAGGATGGGAATGATGGAGCATTCACCCTCCTGATTCTCGTACAATAATAGCAATGATAATGAGTGAGATATATTCGATTGGACATTGGACATTTATATAATATATATATACATGTATATAAAAATCATGTCTGACTGGTTGCCCCACCTTATTTTTAACCTATCCAGTCGCGTCATGTCTTCTTCTACCAAACTATTCATGTATATATATATATATATATCATGGCATAAAAGCTAGCTATATGTGTAGGGCTGAAGTAGACAAAAGAAAAAGAATCTTTTGGGAGTCGTCGAGCGAAATTGAACGATTTCGATCAGACACAAACCTCGTGATCATTTCAACAAAGTTTTTGTATGCCCTTCACCATTTTTCCCTCAACCTTTCAGGTGAATTGACTTTATACACACACTTACTTGCATATATATATACATGTGTGCATATATAGTCATCTATATTACATATACCATGTACACATATTCTAAGATCTTGAAAATTTGCTGGTTCGTACAGATTTTAAAGACATGTCAGCACATTTATAAGCCATCTTCAGAGCATCTTTATATGTCTTGAATATAATTGACTGCTTTGATCTCTATATCCGTTTTATAATATAAAACAAATAAACAAATAAACAAATAAACGTAGTTACACTTGTAATAAATTGATAAAATATTTAAATACCATATAAAAAAAAAAAAATAATGGAAATATAAATAAATAAAAATATTCCGATTATACGATCATCATATACAGAATAGAAAATAGTATATATATACAGCAAATATAAAAATGGGTGGGTGGTGTAGGGCGGATTACAGAGGGAGACGAGAAATTGTTAGTTATATATCTATCTATATCTATCTATACAGCGACCGATGGCCGTAAGGTCCGGGGAATATTGAGCCGCTCCGTTAATGTTTATAACGACGTTAGACGGCGGCCAACGTTCCCCGGGTCATGTGTATATCTCTATCTACACATATGTATAACGCCTGCATCCATATACCAATGGATAGTTATATAGAAGAGGATAGTAAAAGCCCACATCACACTATACTCTCATCTATACATTTATATATATTTTGCTATATCAATATATACAAATATACTAAAGACAGGGTGAGTATAAGGAGTGACATAAGCGCGAGTGTGTATGTAGAGCACGTACTCGTGGCTTTCCTTGTCTTCCTAGTTCATTCTCTCTTACTGAGTATAGCATCGACGTGGAAACGAGAAATCGGAAGGGGCGCAATGAAGAAAAGGGGGGTTGAATGGCAGTATAGAACACATATACATATATATATATATATATATTTTCTGTATATATGTATATGTATAATATGTACATGTATGAAGCAGGGCTAGAGGGACGTCGGTTGCATCTAGCAAGAGGGTGAGCGAGCCTCTGTCTAATCGATGCCGCGATGGTGCGCGCTCGGGCCGCTGGCTATTACGCACCTTAATGTCCTCTCTCTCCCGAGCCCTCCTCAACGCCCGGCGCCATTCACCCTCAAACTATACTTCGGCGGGACCTCTCCCCACTACCTTTAACCGCCATCCACCACCACTACTTCTACTACTGTGTTATATACGCGGATGCCGCGCCACGTCGCTCTACAGCTACGACTCGACGGCAATAGAGACGCGCGCGACGAGAGACGAAAGACTGAATAAGAGAAAGGGAGAAAGACGATGATACGAAGCGGCCATGACACGTGTCAATCTACCGCAGACGCCCGCGATCGATACGGACGGACCTCGCGTTTGTATTTTGTATATAATAGCGAACAAGTCTCGCTCTCTGCACCTTATACTTTGTATGTATATGTATATGTTTGTGTATGTATGTATGTATGTATGTATACATTACGTACACAACTTCTGCTTTTGCCTTTCATCCAACCAAACGCGCGCCAAACCCAAAGATCTTCTTTTACTTTTACCTCTTTCCGGTCATGTACTTGGATATGTAGGTATATATGCATGAGTACATATGTTTGTGCCCACTCGCATTACAGCTATATAACAGATGTGTATATAGGTAGGTTTTGAAGACATTGCGTGACAATGCCTCATCTGGTAAGTGTATTTTGTACTTGTGCGCGCTTTGTGAAGCTTTGAGTGAATTAACTGGTTTTTTTTTTTGCGCGTTTTTTTTATTGGCTTTAGTTCTTTTTTTTTTTCTAATGGTGTGCTTCATGGCAGAGGGTGTGCACAAGGGATATGAGAATAACTGATGCTTAGGAAAATGACTCGAGGTAAATTGTAAAGCTCTGAAAAAAAAAAAAGAAAAGATATGTGTATATATTTGTAGTAATAATATAACGGAGAAAAAAGGTGAAATGTCTGGCACTCATCTGGTAGCAATACTTTGGGAAAATTCTGGTGGCATTTTGGGTGAGAGTGTGAGTATAATCACAGAGGCAACTCTTTTTTTTTTATGATAGGATATTTATTGAACATTGGGAAAGGGGCGCACTGCGAAATAATGCAAAATTTGAAGTGTAGGATTTTTTTTTTTTAGTTGGAGCTGAATAGGGTAGAATGACAAGAATGAAAGGATCATAGTGCACTATGTGCAGTATACTGACTGTCTCCAATGGAGATATGGTTGGAATGACGTTCACGCGTTGGTCTCCTGCTAGCGATACATTCTATAAACCATTCTTAATATTTTCCTCCTGAGGTATGAAACATTTGTAGAAATATTCGGCTTTTAATGTAGAAAAATTGCACTTTGGGAATATAAAGTAGAATCTGAATATGTACAATACATTAGAGAGAAAAATTTTTATCTTCCTCGTTTTTAAAATATATTTACTTCTGTTGGGATATAATATTAATAATAATAAAAAATTAAAGCTCGGTGTGTATTGATGATGACAAAACTATTTCAACACAGTTTATTATATGTATAATCTTGTCGAGTTTCTTGAATTCAATATAGTTATGGAGTGGAATAGCCAGTCGAGTGGTTACGCGCAAAAGTTTCATGACGAAAAGAGAGAAAAAAAAAATTAAGAAAGAAAAAGAAAACCAAATTGCCGCTGGAGTTTTATTCCTCCGAGCCCTTCTGTATCTCCAAGTGAAAACGACCTCTCAATAGGGTAGTAAAACTTTTATTTCCTTAACGAATGTACGTTTATTTATGTTCTCAATCGTCATCAATAACAATGTTTATTTTTTATATTTATTTTTTTCACTTCTGCGCGAATTAAATTGATGAAAATATTCATCAAAAAGCAATTGAATATAATAATTATATATATTGTCGCTCAATTATTAAACGTCAAAGACTATTATTAATTAAGTTTATACAATTCTCTTTTATATTATTTCTTCGACTGTCTGTGATCAGTGATGAACAAAAAAAAAAAAAAAAGATGAAAAACGTATGGAGCTAAAGATGGCGAATGGTTCAAAGACCACCGGAGTCGGAAAGTCCCTCCCACCAATTTCATGCAGTCATTTTCCAAACCTAGCCAGAACCAATAATGCGCCATCAGGCAAACAACCAAAGATCCAATGCATGTATATAAAAAAAAATAAAATATATCCACGCACAGGCACGCATCACTTGAATGAGAGCTGATGTTCTCACCCGTTTGTCCCACAAATTTTACCTGAATTCAAAAAGAAAAAAAAATACACTACATCCATTAGATACCACATCGTCCTTGAGTCACATATATCTTTTCGTGCTGTAAACTGACATGGAAAAAAACTTAAAGCAAAGAAATTATTGTCGTGTGTATATAAAGTATATATATAACTCAGCTATATATATAGATATACAGGAAATCAACAAGGTCAAATGTCATAATGGAATGTTTAAAAAAAAAAAAAAAAAAAAAAAAAAGGGAACGCCACAATTTTCCAAAACTGAAGAAGGACATACGAACACATAAATCTTGATAAAATTTCACGCTATTATATATATATATTCATATATATACATGTATATATGCGCATAAATCTCGACGGTGGCTATTATAACTTGGATAGCGAATTAAATTGTTATAGAATGAGTGTATTAAATCGAGAAAAAAAATCCCAAGATACCCACGTGTATTGAAATATTCATCGATTTAAAAAACATCTACCTACGTATAATATATACATGTATATAAATATGAACTGATCTATGAATTGAAACTTTATTGGGGGGCCATCTGTGTCTCTTTTACGTTGAATCATTATTATCATTGGCATTAAAACAAATCGCATTTTGCTTTCGCACGCCGACGGGATTTTATAGACGAATTTACATGTGTAGTTAATTGTATATATGAAACATTATTTTACAATCATTTTATAACTGTGCGTGTGTGCGTATTATACGACCTGGGGCTATTTTCGTTGATCCAAAAAGAATGTCCTAGTTGGACAAGAAGAGAGAAATAGAGAGTGACTATAATTCTTTATGAATAATTTACCAGAAAAAAAAAATACATTTTGCCTTCTCTTCTCGCCACATTAACGCGCACCTTTCTTCGTCTTGTCTTTTACATTTATCCAATTACCTTTATCCCTCCATCTCATTTCTCCAGCTGTTAGTCCTATATAGTTTTCTATAATACATAATAAAAATCCGCAAGAGAAAGTTGCGAACAAGGTATTATACGTATAGATACATAACTTATTATGGATCTCCCGCTGACTTTTACGTAACCGCAATGACCTTCAAACATTAACGTAGGCATTTAGTCCAGTGCATTCTTATTTATAATATTTAAAGCATTTAGTCATAAACCTAGTCATCAGGTGACTTTCTTCTTCTCTCCTTTATAATAATACTGCAGTATAGATATACGAGTATTGATCATAATCGTGAAAGGAAAATAACGAAGGAATAAATAGTGAAGAAATATATAAAATAAATAAAAGTATATATTTCCATTTTGCGAGTTCACATTGTGATATTTTTGATCGATATAAGTATGAGCTCTCCATCGGCAATGGACTTAATACGAAGTATATATATGAGTACATATATAACATTTGCGGGCCAAGTCTCTCTCGCTTTTTCTCAGTGGTTGCAGCCTAAGAAATGTTGCCATAAACGTCGCGCCACGAGAGTATCGTTGCCATCTACAAAGTTAGAAGCGTCCGCATCGCGCTCTCGACCTTTATATATATATATATATATATATATATATACATATACATATACGTATATACATGTACATAGTATAAACCAAGTCAAAGAGTGCGCGGTCCGAAACTATAAAAATCCACCGCCAAATGTCCTCCAGCCAAAAACACAAATATTACATATCTTTCCGAAAAGTTTTTCGACCTTATTATATACACGACTATACTAATCCCAAAAGTAAACAATAAAATGTAGTGTAGACGAAAAATTTATATATAAAAACAACCCAATATAATAATCGCAAGATATATAAACAACTATTTATATAATTTTTATTATCACTATATTTTCCATCATAAATAACATAAATAAATATACGTAATTAAATATACCTTCACATATTGATATAAAAAATATTATATATAAATTTCACTATATATTTCAAATGAATAAAAAAATTAAGAATATTAACCGAAACATTAATATAAACAATTGACGCAAGGCCACGTTGTGCAATTAATTTTCCACAGAAATAATAACACGTGTGTGTATATAGTTCAAATACATATATACATGTATAATGCGCTTTGCGCACATACGCGGACGATCGTCACTAAATCGGTATTCGTGCACTTTTAATTGACAGGAATGTTTAGCAGGGTAATGAACGCCGTGGATAAGCCGTATGTGTTTGTATTTATATATTTCTCAATGTGTATACGTATACATAAATACACACAAGTGTATTTACAGGATAAATGTTATACATATAAACATATATACGAGAGAGCTGGAGAAAGAAGAGAGAAACGGACCAAACCGATATGCTGCCGTTTACGTTTAGTTGTTGTGGCCGTAGGTTTGCGCACAGTGAAGAGCCAGCGACTAGATAGAGACACGGCTAAAGAGCATAAACATCCAACGTGGATGGGGCCGAGGCCGTGCGCGCGATCCGCATTGTGGGCGTGAATGTGCCGCCCGTATGTACGTCGTGAAAATTCAAAGTGGGGGATGTTCTATGACGCTATAGATCACTCAAACTCCGCCCGTTTGCGACCACCTGGAGGCGGAGCTTATTTACCACGGTCGTACTGTAGCGCCACGTTGCGGACACTATTGAAATTATTCAATGCAGCAGTTTTAACCCGCCAAATGACTAAGGTTTTATCGAATATTCACTTTATAATTATCCGGTGAATAATACTTATTTTAATAATTGTTTTCACGTGCACTTTTTATTGTTATTTGTATATTTTATATTTTATATTTATTTATGAGATTAATGTAAAAAAGTTTTGTCGTGAATTTGTAGGTTAGTTTATGTATAAATGTGAAATTTCATAGGAAATAATATTGTAAAGTTGAAAAACTTACATTAATATTATAGTTGATGATGAGACAAATGGATTTTGTTGGTTTGTTGATTATATAAATGCGCTGAATATTGTTTTTTCACGTAATATTTGAGAGATTCACACGTGCTGTTTCGCGTAACCGTAGTTCCAGCTTCAACCGTCATCCAGAGCAGCACATTAAGGGTGGGGTAACAGCTACATATATAGGTATATATGATTTGGTATGTGGTGGCGGTACTTTCTCCCCACTTATACGATTCCTAGATTATTAGACCGCCCATTATGCGCTCAACGAAACCCTGTTCCGCGTGTCTCTTCTATTCTATCTCATCTCAACTGACTTTTACTTATTAACTATATGCAGTTAATATTAATACAAAAATATACAAAATATATAATTTTATATGACGTATTGGATATATTTGCAATTACGTTCTCTTATGAACTCTGCAGTAATGAAAAGTTAGATGTCACGCGATAGGTTATATTTAATAAGTGTATGTTCTCCAAATGAATTACATCCATAAAATTTTATCTATTTACATATAAATTAATATACAATATTGCAGAAATTATTCACTTCTTTATTATACTCTCTGTGACAGTCACTTTCACCGCTTTTAATTATTGAATAACGTGATTTATATATAAATGTATAAAATTTATTTATTTATTTTTTTATATTAAACTTTGATGAATATAAATTTAATTTTGTTGCAGAATGACAATTTGCAATTTTTCATCTTATTAATCCGGTTGAATAGCAAGTTGTTTCGCTGTAAATACGGCATTGAGAATTGGAGGGAAAAAAAAAAGGAAAAAGTGAATGAAAAGAAAAAAAAAATAATAAAGGAGAAAAATAAAAACATTGTTGACGAGTTAGTGACGAGGAAAGAGTTAACGCGCGCGCGATTGAGGAGTAGGAGGGCGGAACAGTGTACGCGCGAAAGCAAGAGAGGGAGGTTCGTGAGGGTGCGAGGACCTCCCCCACCACGCGTCGCACTACCGTGACGCCAGTCCGCAGTCAGTCAGCGCTGGACCGCCGCCCGCTCAATTTCGTTTTCCACAACGTGGCGAGTTTTTTGAAGCGCACTCGCGTTTATTAGTCTTTCAATCATATCGCGCGCGCACACACGTCAAAAAAAAAATCAGAGCTACATATAATAATCAAATAAACGTGTGATGTGTAATAATAATTATATATATAATTATTACACATAGATTAATTAAATATTATTTATATAATAATATTATAAATTAAAATAATTCAATAAAGGGAACAGTAATAATACCAGTGCGCGCGTGAAAATAAACAATAATATTTGTTATATTTCATACATAATTCGCATATGAATCACCATACTCACGGTCTGCTTTGTTTCGAGTCCAGCCCCCCCTTGCACCTCTTGCTCCACCCCTGTCCTCACGCCCACAAATCCTTACAATTGGGACCAGTGACGACGGCATGAGTGTGTTTCTTAATTTTTAATCAAATTAATTTTATTCCATTCAATTTCTTATTATTTTTATTCCGGAAATAATTTACACGCCAGAATATTCATTGGCAGTATTATTTACTTTATTAAATTTTTTTTTTCTTGTGTGTGTGTGTGGTGATAAATATACTTTGATGTATACGATCGATTTTATAAATAGAGTTGGGATCATACACAATAATAATATGGATTTAGAGTGACGATACAATTTATATAAATTAATTTTGGTAAATAAAAATATATAGTCATCGAAAACACGCGATGCGTGTGCGGTGTATTGTTAAATGGTGATAACGCGCAGTTATATGTGCAATAAATAGTAATATATATTCAAAACGAAAAAAAAAAATAAATAAATATATTAATATCAATAGTTGTAATAATAATGAATAAGGGAGGGTAGACATTGAGTGACGTGTCAAGGACATGAATAATGTTATACATTTGATCTCCAACTATTTTCCGATAATTCATAGATATGTCAGTAGTATTGAATAATCCTCAAGTTGATGGGGGGAAATCGATGAACGGAAGACAACAAGACCCTTCAAGTGTGTGACAGCAATTCTATATATAATATATGTTGAAGATGAGTTTGAGTGTCACTCGTATACAGTGTATAAAGTTTCTCAGTATAATTGCAGTGACATGAGCTATTTTTATTTATATAAATAAAAAAAAAATGAGTGAAATTGTGTTCTCGCAGTTATTTATTCAGTGAAACTAAGAAGAAAAAAATTAAAATTATATAAATATATGTATATTATTTAAATGAAATGGAAAAAAATAAATAAACGTTGATAAAGATTACATAAATCTTTAAAGTGTATTTTAAATTGTGGAAACGCGAAATAGTTTGAAATATATATTTATATATATATATATATATATATATAGTTGTGTGTATATCGGGTCATCGTGGCAGTTACGCAGGCGCATAGACCATCTGCCAACGCTGCAGTATAATCGAGTCGTCATCGAGACTATATAACGACGACGAGAACGACGACGGCAATTTTCAAAGGCACTTGAAAAAAAAAAATAAAATAAATAAAATAACAAAATTTCATCTCAAAAAGTTTTTTGAAGGAAAAATTCAAACATCGACGCGACAAACAAATGTCTCGACGAAAACAACACGCACCGCAACGAATGAAATGTAAGTTTTTATATTATTTATTACATCATATTAATTTTTATATTTTATTCTTGTATTATATTTATTTAGGAAAAATTATAATACACAACTGCTGCAGTGTATGAAATTAAAATAATTGCGATGATAGATTTAATTATATAAAGTGTTGATGAAATTTGTGGTAAATAATTCTAAGGGTAGATTATTGTTGACAGAATTGTGGCGCGCGCCACGTTGCCTCTGTTTCCCACGTGGGAGGCGCCATGAGGTGGCAAACAATCTTCACTCGTTTATCTATATACCTACGTATAATATACAAAATATATACGCACACACTCGTGTTTATATATTCTATCTTAGTCAAAGTTTCGTTTGAACAAGCTTTAGCAATCAAAACTCGCTGCCTTTTTTTTTAAGTCACATGCTTCTTCAAAGCATTATTTATCATGTATATACACATAACAAAATACATACATACATTTATATTTACTTTATATACCAATAAATCGCGTTGCAGTGGCTGCGGGGTACGCGCATAAATCTCATTGCGGAAGACTCTCAAGTGGAGTTCGTTGAAATCGAGAAGTATTATTTCTAAGATGTGAAAAAAAAAAAAAAATTCTATGTATATACACATATAATACGTGTTTTAATAATATATATAGTATTTGAATATAAATATTTATGATTTAAAGTAGTTGCATACTATATAGTATACATAAACATTTGAATATATATCAATGAAAAAAAAAAGATATATTTTTTAAATATTATTTTTTTTTCTCACAGGATATTTATAATGGAGACGTATAGATAGTTTATCTGATAAATAAATATTCAATGACTGTGGGTCAGCTGTGTAATAATGGTGATATATAGGGCAGACAATATATATGTTGTTGGGTCCGACGCAGTGGCGCGCGCGTGTGAACAACCACGTAGGGGACCAATCAAAGCGTAACTTTTCAAATCGTATAGCTTAGGATAATTTATTGTCGTTGGTGGCGTGGTTTATGACGCCTTTAAAATTTGAGACTGCGTTTTCAGGGCGCTAACGCAGTAACTTTCCTGCCGAGTCCGTGGTTATATATCCCCTCTATATAGTGAATCACTCGTCGGATCGGCGTGCACATAAATCGAACTCACCTGACAGCCGACTCAACCGAGACGCGGTTGGAATTCTTTCGTTGCGAAATACGAGGACACACTGTACATATGAATCTTGTATATAATACAACAGACACATCAGACTATAACATACAAAGCCACATATATAATTATAAATCTTAAACAATATACCCAGTGTTGATGACAAGCAAATGTTCATATTAGCTGCTTTTGTCTTTCAAATATATATTTTATTTCATTTTTTTTTCTTTTATATAATTTATTTGATGAAGAGATGAAAAGTCGTTCTTAATGAATTTAAATTCAATGTTGGAAATTAAGTGTAATAATATATGCAGCATGTAAGATTGAGCCATCAGGGAAAGTTGATGGTGAAAAATAAAAATAATTATGCTTGACTTGTATCATCATATATACATATGTCGAAGAGTTTAATTTCTACATTTAATTTATCGTGTCTGGTTAAAGAGTGAAAGGTATATATATATATATATATATATAGGGTAATCGAATTAATACATACATAATATATGTGATATGCCAATTTAGATAGATGTGAGGTGATATAGTGTTTAATAGTGATAAATAAAATTATAAACGATTACAAATTAAAAAAAAAAAAAAAAGCTATTTTACAAATGCAATATTGGAGATAGTGATAAAGAATGTAAAAAAAAATATTGGGGTCAAAATGAATTATTAATAAACGCATTAAAAATAATTTAAATAAAATTCTATAAATTATATCTGGATTAGAATTATTTTTTTAATTCTACAAAAAATTTGTCTCAGTAAAATATACATCCGTGTAAATATAATAACTCATTTCACCTCAATATAAAAATAATTTTTCACTTTTATAACAAGTGAAAAAAAAAAAAAAAAACTGTCAAGGGGTCTATTGAGCTTCATCATGTCCTTGCGTATATATATAATATAGTACAAATTTATTATATACATGTATATATTATTCGTATGTATCGTCCTCAGTGACGTTGGATATCTAGACACATATTTACGTGGGCGTACCAAAGAAACATACTGGCTGCGATAAATTTCAACGAGCACGCATTCCCTTTTGATTCTCAAACGATTAATCTTTTGCAATGTCATGTATAGGGTTAAGACGTCGAATATTTATTTTTAACCTTGATGTCTTTAAATATAAAAATACAGTACTTATTACATCGTAAAAAAAAAAAAAAAAAAAAATGAATAAAAATAATTACTTATAATATTTATGTAAACATTTATATTTATTTATATACGAGACAAGTAATAATTATTGCTAATTTGTGTTGAATAAAAATTAATATTTCATTTCATTCTTAATTGATAACTGTAAGAAATATATATAAATTCATATATATATTTACTTTATGAAGTGTAGTAGTGTGCAATGACAAACTCAACGTTGTATTTTCATTGATGGGAAATGAATTCTGTAACGTCGACACATATATAACGAACACCACTTTGTTGTCGTGACTCACTTCTGTTCTAACTCTCTATTCATCTCGCACACTCTCTCTTTTCCTCTCGTTCAACATTTTCAAATTCAGTTAGTGGCGCGTTTATTTCTGGTCGAGTAAAGCGAATGAAAGGAACATCGCGATGCATTAACGACGTGGTGCCATACTACTATACGACGACGACGACGACGAATCTCACTAAGACTGAAAATGAGTGATACGTTGAGAGAATCACATGATTTATTCAAATGACCAACTTCTCTCGTGACTTGATACTATATTTAGTTATATATACACAACGTCTCGTCGCGTTCTCGTTAGTGAGCTTTTCTCTACCATTGATTTCAATCATCCTAACTAAATATATGTATATATATATAATATCATAACTCTCCATGGTGTCTTAACACTCCCGGAAGTATTCTCTGAATGCATGTATATATATTTAGCTGGAATTTTTCTCTTAAATAAAAAAAAAAATATTTTTTTTTATTTTTAAAGAAAAAAATTTTACGTTATCCACGAGGGTGAACCGTTGATTTTTCCTCAAATGCGTGACAGATTTATGGCTGTCCCATACCGATCTTCGAGATTCCAGAAAGAGTCCACAAGCCCCGAAAATTTTGTGGCCCATTGTTATTGGGTGAAAGTTTGCGCAATGGGTCTATTCTTATACCTATGTAATGCACTTATTATAACGCAGCTGAACAGTAGGCGCGCAACGGACATGTATACTATATAAATAAGGGTCCAACAAGTTATGTACATGTATATATATATATATGGACACTCGTCGGGTGTATAGAGATCACGATCGTTGCGATTTCACTTGACACACTCACTCATAGTGACAGATACACAATAATATATATACAGTGTTGCAGTTTATGGATGTATATATATTTATTTATAATATATGCAGTGAGATGTACGAGTTTGCAGCTATTGAAATCACCTGCGCTTTTAGTATATAACAGTAGGTATAATACGATGTACGTCTGGTTATTTCGTAAATCATGTAAATATATACATCTACTTTAATAATATTCCAGTAAATCAATGTAAGAAAAAAGATGAAGAAAAAAAAAATGATAATTTTTAATAAATATAAAATATAAATGTTTTATGTAAGAAAATAAATATCATAATATTATTCATGATAATTCAATGACAGATAAAAATATTCAACAACCAAAGATTAATAATTAATTGAAATAATTTTATTTCATTTATCAATAATTCACGTGTACACACAGTTAATAATACTGCAGTACAAAATATTTTTCATATTGGATGTGTATATGAGCTATGGTGCAGTTGCATTCGGCCACCATCTTCCCACTTGTCATTGGTTGAAGATGAAAAAAAAAAAAAAAAAAAAATTGAAAGGAACAAAAAAAAAAATCTGAAAATGTCAACGTTGAGAGATCTGTACAGCATGGGCATGAAGTTATAGACATTGGTCGAGCCCACGACGGGAGACCAACGTCCTCGAGTCCCAACGGGCATATAGCGTCGCGGCGCTAATAAATTAGCCTTAAGGAAAAAAAAAAATAAATAAAAAATAAAAATGGCCGGATGACGAATGCCCGATGCCTGATGGTGTCTAAAGCCAGCGTCATGGAAACGTGGCGGGAGAGCGAGTCAACATATATGAGAGAGTATTATATAGATACATATACACAATTTGTATATACATCAGCAGGAGCAAGAAAGAGAGATAGTAAAGAGAGAAGAAAATGAGATGGAGATAGATCAAGTGTAGTGAGAGATAAAGAGGCTGCGATTCTGTAAGAGATGCGATCACACGAGGGGACTAAAGCACACTTTGGACAGTCACTATTATATTATAGTACACACATCAAAGACCCATCTTAGAAAACCAGGCACACTCGCGGCAATATTAAATGTCTAATAATTATAATTAATTGCGCATTTGATGTTTGAACATCATTGAAACAGACAGTTAAATTAATTAACATACAGAGATAATAAATAAGATACAAAAGAATGTTATCAATAGAATATAAAAAAAATATATAGCTATTGATTGTATAATATTTAAGGAAATATTGGCATGGACTGCAGTTGAGAGTTGAATGTGAATGCTAATTCAAGTTTCCAAATAAATATTAATATTAATAAATATTAATATTTTAATATTTATTAACATAATTAATTTTCAACGTATCCATTGGACGTCAATCAAATGATGCATAATATAAAGTCAATTACTGCTGGATAAAGTGAATAATAAATATTACTATAATAATATAAAAATATATTTGAATATATAAACCCATAGTAAAATCCACTCGATCAAAAGCTCTACACTGGTGTATTAGTAATATAATAAACTTACACAGACACATAAATATGTATATATGTATATATTTGTATATACAAATTCGATCCCTCGGAATATATAAACATCTACAATGCGTTGGGATACAACACTGACCAACGGACAAAACACGCCTGCGAGATCTCCATTACGATGGAAATTCCATTATCCTTTGGAAGAAGAGTCCCTCGACGCTCCGACACAAGCAATCGAACACAAGTGTCCACCTCTTCTTGTGTCGCGCTTTTCCTTTTTATATATATCCTTCTCTTCACCACCTTCCCCCCTCATCCATACATATATATAAACATATATGTATACGTCCACTTTATTTTTCTTTTAAAATCATATTTGTGCATCAGCATACACAAATATTATTTTTTTTTCCTCTTCATCAAATAATCGAATGGGAAATTAAATAACCCGCTCTTTATCACTTTTTATCCTTCACACCTTAAGTCAAAGTTCTTCATAATTATTATATAAAATAAAAGCAAAAATAAATATACATAATAAAATATAACAAAAAAAAATTATATTACGAATATATCAATTGCGTGTGAATTTAGTTAATATATATTACAAAGTTTAAATGTATACATATATACCCGCGGTAAATAATGTCTTTCTCCTCGGAAATATATACACATAAATACATATATACATTCTCTTCTCAAAAACACATTGAAGAAAGCGTCAAACATAAAATATACAAATATATAAACCAACACACATATCCAAAAGATGCACACAAGAACTGTGCGCGGGACTATTTGACCGTGTGCTTGCATACACGAACGTGCTTTGGCCAAAGCAACATCTGAATGGGGGGGAGGGATGAGTGTATGTATCGGCTACGTACGAAGCGCGATATAAAGGGGCGAAAGAGGTGCGCAACAATAAATAAAAGTGGGAGTAAAAGAAAGAGAGTAAGTGAGGATAAACAACAAACATCGCTGCAAGTTGCTCTAAACTATCTATATACACAAATACACATATATATACACAACTAAAATCCTCCCCCTTTAATATTCTAGCTTCCTCTCTGTTCTTATCCGTCTTTACCTCCTCCGCACATCCCTCTTTTCACTCACTCATTCTCTCCTTTCCTTTCCATTTGCCCCGTTATAGTATATATTATAAGTATATCTATACACACACACACTGCACACACATACATACATACATTGATGTGAGGGGAAGAAGGTGGATTATTTCTCCGTCCAACTCGTCTCGACTCGTCTCGCGTGACGGCCTCGTCAGCCGTCAGCCAAGCTTCGCTTTGGATCGATACGCTTTTGCCACCCTTTACAGTTCTCTCTTCCCCGCGTGAATTTTCTCTCCTTTATACATACAATATATATATATATACACTCGCGTTAAAGCGCCACACCAACACGACCATCGAGTGGCGCCTCCCATGAAAAGCAATGCACCCATACTCTCATTTTATATATACATACATAATACTGTACACTAAACCTTCACCCTCCTCATCATACCCTGAGTTGCCATTCTCCTCCTCCCGGCCGCTGTCCCTCCGTCGCTTCGCGGCGCAGAGTCTAGTTGAGTCGAGTTGAGCCACCGGCCGGGTCAGAAGACGTCTGCTGCCCGGGCGAGCGACAGCTATCCCCACCTTTCTCTTATTTTCTCTCCTCCACCTTCTCTCTTATACTTGGTCGCGGCTTTCCTATCGTTTCGCTTGGACCCTCTCCTCACTAATGTTTATATATATATATATATGTATGGATGTATGTAGTATCGGCTTCCTTTACTTCTCCCTCATTCGGTCGCGCGCTTTCCTATATACTTCTCCTTCTATATGTACGATTACTTCTCTTTCACGATGTACCGCGCGCGTTGTGTCACCCTGCTCTTCCGCACACTCCCGTCGTCTCCACACAACTCTATTCTACCGCGACGTGCTGCGAGATGGACAGCTTAGCTATCAAAATGTACGTTGGAGATGTACATGTATATGTGTATAGGTGAAATACCGGCGCCCAAAGCTACTGCACCAACACGCAAACATAAATATGTATATATATGTGCGATTGAATGTACCTTTATATGCTCTCAAACTTTTATGTTTGTGTATGTTGGTATATAGCTCATGTACTATATACCTTTATATATATTTATATACATTCTCGTCTTTGGACGTCTCGATCATATCGAAAACTTTATATTTCATCACATTTTTTTTTTTATTTCTTCATCTATATAAATATATATATTTTTTTTTATTATATATGTTTTGTCTCTCAATTTGTTCGATGACAAATAAGATGATGAAAGGAAAATATTTTTGTAATTATTATATTTGTGTAGGAAATATTACTTAATTTATTTGATAAGTGATATTAGAAAAAAATTTTTTTTTTTTTATTAAAATATGAAAATCTTTTGTTTTATATTTAAGACAAAGAATTGATTTGACTTTACATGTCGAAAATTTCAAAGTCCGACAGAAAAGCGACGAGTGCAATCGATAATCGCCTCTCAACACCACAGTTATACATATATGTATACACTCTCGGTGAGGCAATGTGCTCGCAGTCTTTATATACATATACACAGTTCAACTCTCTTATTTCTTTCTTTTGCTCTTGTTGTTGCTGCTTACGAGCCCGCAAGGGTATATAATGCCAACACACACCGAATGATACACGCGCACCCGACTGAGAGAGATGCGTGTATTGAATATATCATGTACTGCAGGGAATATGTGTAAGTGAGTAAACGAGTGAGTTAGTACATATCGAAATAGTAGAAGGGAAGAAAAATATATAAAACCCTCTTGCCATTTCGTCAACCTGTCGAAGCAAAGGTGGTTCTTATCCGAGTGGTACGACATAAGGGGCGAAACAAACAGAGGAACAATGAAAAAATAAATAAACAACAACTATATAAATGTACAAAATTATATTAAATGAAGGAATAATTATTAAATGTCATAATTGTAAATATTGATTTTGTTCAACAGAAAAAATAAGTTTTCATGCGGGCATACAATTACATAAACGTAATACTTATTGTATTTTTCGACAGCAATATATGGATTATAGATATTAATTAATACAATATACAACGCAGTAATAATAATATAATGACGAGAAGAAAGATATTATAATATACACATTACGCAGTGTTTGTATGTATAATATATTTGTTATACATACATATATCAATTGAGTCTGCATTAATATATATGTATAGTATTAGAATGACGGTTTGACTGACATGGGTATAGTTCGGTTCACTGACGGATATACTCTGACAGGCGAACATTTCTGAACTCGTGTAACGATTACGGCGTACGGCTAACGCCAATCAATCAGCTCATTACGTAATGTCAATCATACTAGGTGTCCTTGATGGTGTCATTGTGATGTTTTGCACGCGTAACTCTATTTTATTACCTATTTTTATTATTTTTTATATTTTCATATATTCATTTTATTTTTCATTTTACTTGATCCTGTCAATGATTACCAACGCGATCTGTCATCAATGAACAAAATAAATCTTTATCAATGAAAATACATTTGAATAATTGATTTTCATGTATATATTCATTTATGTATGTGTATATATAAATTTTATATACATGTACATTTAATTTTTTTTTGTTCTTGATATTATTTATTGATGTTTGCTCATGTTAGCATGATGAAGAAAATTATATATGAGACACAGTCTTGGCTGGTGTTTTATATATTTTGTATATGTGTATATATTGTTTATTCATATAGATTGTATATATGTAAAATAATGCAGTACAAGTTGAGGCGATCCTTGGGTATACTGACGCCATCATAGATGGGAGTCTATCCAAGGGGGTGATTTCTAATTTATGACGTTAGGGCGATGTGATGAACAGACGTCATAAAGCATGTCGCTCTCTGCCTTTGCAGAGCCTACTCCGCCTCCGTTCCGCGTCCGCCCCTGTTATCGCTACCACCCACCTCTCCTGTTTCCTCTTACCTCGCCGCAGCGTTTCATCCTCATATATATATGTATGTATTTGAGTTGAGTCAAGTGTATATTCCTATACACCATCACCCTTTCGTCGACCTTCGCATGATTCGTATATAACATATCTTGAATTTTACTTTCTTTAGACTTTTATTATTTTTTTTTTTTTTTATTTTTTCTTCGTGGCTCAAAACTTTGACTCTTTCATTTCACCCCACGATCTTTCGCGCACTCTCTGATGTCTTCCTCATCGCGATTTATTGTAGTTATATACATATGTATAATATTTATTTTTATTCAGATTTTCATTTTATCATTTAGTTTTTTTTTAGATTCAAAATTTTTATTATAGAGCATTTGAGTTGAGGTCATTTTGTCGGGTATTAAATATAATTTGACGTGATCTGTAATGCGAAAATGTTGAAAGATTTAATTAATACAATCGATAAATCGAGCGTGTATAAATGTTTTGAAAATAGATTTGAATGAAATGCGAATATTATAGTTTACTTTTGGAAGAATATTGAATCATTTTTATTTTGGGTGAATCAATAAATATATTTTAATACTTCATTGAATCCAAGTCTGTCAATGAACAGACGTGAAAATGAAAAATAGGTCAAAATTATTAAATAATATAAACACATACAAAAGATGTATTTTTTTTTATCTATAATTTCATCAGATTTTCGTTCAGCTAAATTATAGATAAAAAAATATATTCATGTAAACGACAAAAGGTAAATTTAATACTTGATAGTTGAAGAAGAGAGGTGGGAGTTACGTTGAAAGAATCACGATGCTTTAGCCTCATATATATATACATATATATACTCATGTATGCAGTGTATATATACACGTCTCGAAACCTTTGTGAAAAATCGTGTTATAACCCTAATTTAATTTTATGGCCGGCATTACAGGCAGATTGTGTTGTATATATTGGTTGGGCCTTGGCATAATGGTCGTATATGGCGGCATATAATGATGGAGAATACAGTGGATGAAGGGAAAAAGGGGTACACGCGCTCTCAACGACCATTCAGGAGGTGGGGACTAATAATCAGTTGTAACGCGAACCGTCGTAAACCGCAAAATAATGTTGAATTGAGTTGAGAGATATGTTGGTAGTGATGATAGTAGTAGTGGTATAGTAGAGTGGTTGAAGCAAAGGCGATGATGCATGATGATGGTTAAAGGATATAGTATAGTTTATATATTTACGCTGAGTATTAAAATTATCAGGAAAAGAGTCATCATTATATCATTGATCCATGTCGACAAATGACGTCGCGTGTGTAATTGAGGAAAAGATATAAATAAAAATTATTATAATATTATAATATATAAGAAGAAAAAAAAAAATCTGCAGATGAAATTATATTTGATATATAATCAGGTAAATGAAGAAAAAAAAAATGTATTGATTTATTAAATTTTTTGTTTTTTCGATTAGTTTTTTTATTTTTATTTATTTTGAGACTTGTTTAAATTTGTTGAAATGTTGCGGAAGAAAATTACTATAATACACAAAAGTATATCTCGTCGTCTCGTCGCGGTTGAAGCACACACGTTGCATTATTATATATATGTTTCCCGTTATATTATTATCGATCAGACCCGCAGAGCGATATTAAGGATGGCTTCTCTATGTTTATCTCGGATCTTCCGAAAAAAGCATGAAATTATGGATAATTGCCGTGAACGTAATCGCGCCCGCGCACACACACACACACACATCAATGCATGCTTCTTTTCTCATCTTCATCATCCCCCACAATTTTGTCATCCTCCCCCTATTCTCTTTGACTCTTTATATATAATCACTAGAATTTTTTACCTCATGATTGGCGCCGTATTATGCGCGTCGCGACCCTTTAGCTCATCGCTTTTCGCTTTTTTTTTTCATCCTCTTCGCTTTCACCCTTCCTACTCTTATAAATATATATATATATATATATATATTCATTTTTCTAACTTAATATACATCTCTTATTCGCCTCCGGTGTGCGTCACTTTTTATTTTCTAGGAATAATTCCCCAGTGTCGGGGACAATAACCATATTATTTTCTATTTATCATTATGAAAAATAATAGTAATATATATATAGTTATAAAAAAAATAAATAAAAAAATAATAATTAAGTAAAAAACAATCTTCATTGCACTCTAAATATAACCTTGAGAATTCATTCGTTGTTTTTTGCCAATAAAAAAAAATTTATATGTCCGGCAATCGAGCGGAGAATGAGTTTGAAGCTGAGATGACTGAGGCCGCGCGCGATGTATCCATACTTGGACGCAATATATTCAGCCAGTAGCGTGTATATATATATATATATATATATATATACACATTTATATATGTACTAAAATACACACATATATAATGCGTATAAATGTTGAGTTGAAGTTGCGCGGTTCTCTATACTACTTGCTAGAACGCGCGTGAGCTCTTGTGGACGGCAGTGAGTTTGGCTGCCGGCCGCCGTAAAAACGTCAATTAAAGTGTTTTATTTGATCCTTCGTTAGAACGTTGAAATGGAATTTTGATTTATAGCTGGTGTAGCCCACGGGCGCGGTTGTGTGCGCATTTTGTGTGTAATATTATATAGATATACACACAAATATTTTATACACGTCGCATATATGAGTGTGATGGATAATATAATAGCTTTTATGCTTATGTATCCAATGTAAGTTTCATACATTCATGGCGATATATATTTAAGTGTGTGAGTGAGTAAATAAAATAAATAGGGGAGCTATAATTAGTCCAATGTTCTTAAGCTTTACAAGAGCTATATATCGTGTACATTTATATATAATACTACACCAGAATGCTGATTGTATATATTCCATTAAGCTGATGTGTAAGTATATGTAATACTCATACACGTGCAGGTGGTATATCTTTAATTTTCACGGATAAACAAATGTCATTGATAGATGAATTATAAACTATTGCATAATTGACGATAGGTGGATGAAGTAGAGATGAGCCAGGAGGATTTAATATAAATGTTAAACTGAATCGACGTTTCTTTTTTTCTTCTTCTTTATATTATTTTCGTATTCTGATCATGCAGGAGCAAATGGAATTTGAATTGAAGTGAGTGAAGATGAGTTTCACCATGCGCACAAACACACTACTACCGTCTGGCCTCATCCAAATGTTATTGTTTATTGTCAGCCAATAACGCGAGCCAACGTGGCCAGTCTGATTTATCATCGCTTTCGCATACGCCCATGCGTGAAATAGTAACATAATCCATTTGATTTGTGGTCAGTATTGTTTTACACGAGCAGGAACCATTGCTCCAACTTTTGGATTCCAAAGAAGCCTGTATTATATACCTATATATAAATATACACATAAACATGTAATATAACAATACCACAATCACATCATACATCTACATAAAAAAAAAGAAAGAAATTTCTATTTATATTAAAATAAATTAATTCTATTCAATCTTCATTTTAAACAAAAGAATAAAAAATAATTTTATTATTTCCCGGATTATTATTTATTCTCATATTATTATACGGAACCCACATCTTTATGTCTTTATAAATGTGTTTATATACATAAATAATATATATAGGTATATATACATATTATATTAGATGGTTGGTTTCCGTAAGTAAGTAGCATGAACGCGCGCTAAGATCATCAATAAACCCTGATGCTCGCTCGTTGTATATATGAAGTTAGCCCTCTTCGCGCGCATAGAGTAAGTAGTGAGCGGTGGTGGTAATGTTGATGCGGTGGCGTCAGTATTATGGCGCGAAGCAGCGGGCGGTCCCTACTGTTTGACGAGAGCCATTCATCCTCATCCACCTACGTTGATACTTTTAGACATACAACGCTCACTCACGCACGCTTATACATATACATTACACATATGTATATATATACATGTATTTGTTCGCGTCCATCTCGGTGGGCCCATCTGTCATCCGTCAAAAGTGAATGGTATAGTTACGTCTTTAGAAGAAGTGAGTGTAAAAGATGTATATAAATAAATGTAAAAGACTTTTTCTCTTTCAACTATTCACTCATCATTATTATCGCATCATCATCTATTTACTTGGTTTTGGATCATTGAAACTTTTTGTATAGACATTTATTATCGCATACAGGCATCGACAGCTAGAGGAAAATAATAATTATTTTATTATAAATACAATGTAAGATATATATTTATATATTATATTTGTCTATTAGTCAATATATATGGATACATCGTTTATCTTTGGAACACACCACCACTTCTGATGGCGATGAGCTGCCAACGGTTCGCGCATTAAGCTCACGACAGATAGCGCTGTCCAATCAGACATCCATAAATTACCAAATTAATATTCCGCTTTGGCGCACCAAAGGCCATCCGTCACATGTCAACTCTCCGGTGCAGATAGCGAGTGTGTATAGCATTGTGTTGTATAGTCATGTTTAGGTGCTTCAGTCATCTGTATATATAAGTATATGTAATATGTATATATATGTGTCCTAGTCTATTATTCATGTCTATGTGTCCGTCTCAATGTTGACCATCATCATCTGTGCAATTGATAAAACTCTCAATCTTAAGTGAAAATTAAATTTGAAATTTCTGTAAATAATTGAAAATAAAAATACAATTTATATTAGATAAGTAAATTGAATGAATGAATCATGTTTATTTCAATTTGAAGTAAGTACATATGCAGCATATATATTAGGTGTATAGACACACACTTATATGTAATGGTGTGTGACATGATGAGATCGATGATGGAGAAAGCTACTTACAACTCAACAAGACCACCCACAGTTACATATCCAATTTTTCTCTTTCACATTTTGTTATGTACTTGTCACCCACGCGTTTGTGTGCAAAATAATGTATACACCAGACTATAATTGTAGGTATAAACCATCACCAAGTTTAATAAAAAAGAAAAACAATACGAAAGAGCGAAAAAAATAAATAAACTAAATTAAGTTAATAAATATCTAAAAGTCATTGATGTCACTTTAAACACGACTGCTAATTAGCTATAATTTCAAACCTCGTCTCTAGCGATTTTTATCATAAATAGATTCTGGTGGAAGTATTATAGATAATCGTTTTTCTTGTCAAGATGGAATAGTGTGGAGCACTGGTATTATTAACGATAATTATTCCAATTTACTAGTGTGTGTATGCAGAATATATACAATAATATGTATGATGATATTATTTTGTACATATATTACACAGCAAAAGGAATTACGTAGTGTGGTGGAGACTTGTTTGTATATGTATATACATATTTGAATGTAGAGTGAGTTTATGAATATAAACGATCCATTCTCTTCTCTACTCTTTGATATACTTTCTAGTATTTTATGATACGACTAATAGCAATAATTGGTTTAGAGCAACACTCATCGCATGATGCATATGATATTACAATGATATATACTATATAGGTTTGGCTCACGTGATTGAGACAGATTTGTCACGTGGGATCTCATACATTATTATTTTCCTTCTATATATTATACATACACGTATCATATTTATTAATTTATGTATATTCATATTTAGTATATATTTCATTGGTAAAATACATTTATGTATAGATAATTTAATAATATAAAATATTATTTGGATTTGTAGATATGCAAACATTGTCGTTGTTTCAGAATTTATTATTAATTACCATTGAAATGTGTATGTGTGTGTGTTTGTGTAAAATGGAAATGTTGAAAATGAGAATTATAGAAAACGATAATTATAACTAACGCGTCGTATCGTATTATCAGAGTACGATGAAAAAGCCAATTCATGTTGAATAGATGGTGGCTTTTCGTGTATTACACTCAACACACTGGTGTATGTAACACCTTCTACTGCGTCTCGTTTTTCACTCTCATCTCTTTTTATATACCGACATTCTGTATATATGTATGTATATATTACCTTGCTCTTCTCCTTTATTCTTCGATTTTACGAGTTGAAGAGAGAAAATATATATATGTATATAATTTCTTTTGCCTTTTTATTTTTATTTATTTTCATTCTCCAAAGACTCAGAATATATACTTGTCATTTTTTATTATCGCACGATGGTTGCTAATTGAGGACGAATAATTAACGATAATAATGAGAGGAAAAAATAATAATAATTACAACAGTTAGATATTATTGTAATATTTAATTGTCAGTTTGCAGAATTGAGATGGAGAAAAATTTTGACACTTATTTTTTGTGGAAATTTGACTATACCTACTGATATAAAATATAATGAATAAATTTATAAACATATGTAGCTATTATATTATGCACAAAGTCAGGTATATAAAGGTATACTTGGGTGTCTTGAAGAATGGAAATAATATGAAGATAGTGTGAGTGTGTAATTCAACACGATATAAGGCGATTCATGAATTCAGTAGGCGTACCTTTATCACCCTCGATGAAAGTCGATCATCCGAAAAGTGAAGAATTCTTTCGTCAATTTTGTGGCCTCTGAACGTTTGCGTCATATCCATATGTATATATACACACACATCTTCATGATACAATTTTATGAAGCTCTATATTTTTTCTATGTAGGTATAAAATATAACTTTATATATTATATACCTTATACATTATAACGCACTCGTGCGTAATCGTTTCAGATTAAATTACAGTCTGTGTATGACAACATATCAATGAATAATAAATAGCAAAATAGATTTATTAATTTTACATTATTAATTACCAAGATAAAAAATAATTGTTTATCTATTTTTCAATTATTCACAACATTTTTAATATTCTTATATCATTGATTTTTTTTTTTCTTAGATTTATCAAGTATAAAAATACAATGAATAAATGAAAAATATGTCAGATGAATAATTTCGATATGCTTTCGATATTGTAACCATCAACAACCATCTTATAAATCAATCTTATTTATTTATTCTTCTTCTTAAATAATAAAAAAAAAATTGTTTCGTGAATTTCGTCGTGTCCACGACGACATATTTATATAGATATTTTGAATATGTATAAATAACCTTGACTCTTGGAGTATTTACGAGCTATACATCACGAGTTTGAGACTCGTACATGTTTATATACATATATATATACATACGCGCGCGCGGAGAATGGACAAAGTATTGAAAGTTCGAAGAATAAAGAAAGAATGAATAGTGGAGAAATAAAAGAGAAATAAGAAAAAATAAAATATTGTGAAGGTGGAAAGATGCGCGATCCATCGAAATCTATCTCGCGCACTCGCTTCATCTCATATATATTATATATACATATATATATATATATAAAATATAAGTTTGTTGGCTCTCAACGGAAATCAGGAATGCTCGATAATCATCGGTAAATCATTTCCCCGATCCCTTCTCCATTTGATTCTGGCGTTGCTGTTGCGATGATGCTGATGCCGTATGTGTGTTCACTCGGGCGCGCCGATGGTGGTGCAGAAGACTTTGGCATATAGCATCGCGAGGCCAAAGCCACCTTTCGTCTTCGTTTCTCTCTTCACCTGTGCTCTAGCAATATATATGTATGTGTATATATATTTATTATTTTATTCTTCAGGTACCTGTGCTCGCGAGGTGAAAAGAGAAAGAAACGCGCGGGTCAACTCCTTTATGGCGAGTATAACTCGCTTGATTTCTCTCGAGATTATCTCGTTATTTATTGGAAAGTCCAATACACTCTGTGTCTCCCAAGTCCCTTGAAAAAAATAAGAAAGACAGTCGAAAAAAAGAAAAAAATAAATAAATAAATGGACAACCCTATAGATACATATATGTATACTCTCATGTATATCACACATATATACATACATTACTCTTTATTTACATCGAATTGGAAACATATATATCCTACTACTGGAAAGTGAATAATAATTTGCAGACAAAATTTGCGCATGTAAATGAAATGACAATTAATAATATTTTTTATTGTGTGTTTTATAATTTTGTTTTTTCCTTTTTAAATTTTATTTTTATTCAACGTATACTAATGTACATTTTTATTCAACGCTGATAGACAATGTTGTCCTCCAACCGGCAGTTAATTCTCATAAAAAGTAAACTAAACATAAAGTTATATACAAATGCAGTTATACTGTTAGCTTGTGCGGTGTTGCAGGCGTTTCGCAGATGAGACAACTGTATGTATACGTTGTGGAGAATAAAAGGGATGAGCTGAAAGAGTTGCGGTGTATACATATATTATATATATATGTATAGAGTAGATAGAAGCGCTCATGGAAGATGGGAATAAGCCAAAGGGTGGAAAAAGGGAGATGAAAAGTGGACGTCGACGACAACGACGACCCGTTGCTAGAAGAAGAAACGAGTTTAGGGTGTATATTATATATAAATATACATATATACATGTTTACACATTCATATATTTCTCGGGATGGTCGGCGATGGGAGAGGAAGGAACGGGGGTGCGGCGTTGGTGCGCACAACTTGATAATAATAAACTGAAAAAAGAGCAAAAATGGGCGTTATTTTAAAAGGGAAATGCAGCGCGCCGCATTTTTATGTCTTCGCTAGAACTTTTCATCTCTCGCGTGCGCGCGGGGCCACGCGTATAATAGAGAGGGGCAAGACGAGCCGCTCGCGCCGCGTGAAAACTAAGAGGTAAAAAAATATGCGAGAAAGAGAGACTATTTTATCCAGTATACGATAAAGAAAAGAAGAAGAAGAAGAAAAAGTGAAAGAAAAAGAATAATAAAAGTATAGGAATAAACTAGAATGGTGTATATATATATACATACACAGTAGTGTAAGAGAGCAAGATAGTGCGAATGAGGGTAAGAGAAGGCAGTGGAACTAAATGTGAAATGAAACGGCAGACTGCCGCTGATGAAATTCATAATTTAGATCCAATGCGCTCTCTCTGTACCTCGTTTAGAAATACACTGCTATTTATAGTCGAAATTTTCCTTCGAAACGATCTACTCACGCGTGAGCCATTCATCCCCCTCTTTTACTTTCTACCCCGATACCATTCACACATTCATATACATTGCCCAAGTTTTTTGTACTCTTCAAACACGAGAGAAAAAAGAAAAACGAGACACATATAATCTCTGAAATATATGTATAAGTGATATAATTTTTTTGAGGGTGTTTGCAATAGCAAATTGACATCATTCAAATAAATTTATATATACACATAACCATATATACATATACAATTCGATTGGGCATGAATAAAATTCTTCTGATAATATATTTTATTTTATTCAGTTTATTTTTAGTGTCTTTTATTTTTTTGTATATAGTGTATGTGTTTATATTATATGCTTGTTGCATATGGCTCGATTGGCGTCTTTATTATTCGTACCGTGGATATATAGAAGCCAGTGATGACCGGGTGGCACGCATCTTACATTTAGGTATATATACACTGTGAAGAAACGTGTACCGAAGGCCTCGTGTTATAGCACACATTTGTTCATTCATATATATCTATATACATGTATCGTTTGCGGCCTGTCGCGTTTCATCCGGCAGTTATTTCACTTCTAATAGCTTGTAATATTATACGAAGAGTCACGTCCACTTGAATTCGTCGACTTTAATATACACTGAACATGAAATATCCGCGAATCATATTTTTAATTAATTCAAAGAGGAAGAAAAAAAAAATATGATAAGATATTATATACGAATTATAAATTAAATAGAAAAATATTACTACTATTGTTTATAATATTTTATTTATCATCACGTGTGTTTTATTAAATAGTAATAATTATTTGAATTGAGATCAATTGACTCAATTGTATAATCCACATCACTAAATCACCATAAAATAGTTTTGGAGCTATTCGTCCATAAAAATTGCACATTCGCATCGTGCATTGGACCGTCAATTTATTTGAGATAGATGAGTCTGTATATACGTTTAAACGACCTCCAATCAATAGTCTCTGTGTGGCGTGTGTCCACCCATCTATACAGATATATATCCATACATTGACTACCCTCAATCTCTCCCACTTTCCACCTTCTCTCATTCTATTTCACTCTCTCGCTCACCAACGATTCCACAATTCGAGAGCCCAGTGCAACATCGCATTGACTGTAATTCCGTTCAATGTTGCGGGTGACGGATGGATCAGTGTCAATTGCCCGTTGCGGCAATCCAAATGAAAAAATCGAAAAAAAAAAAATCCTAACAAGAGTAAAAAACATGACGGTAACATGAAGTAACGACGATATCTTCAATCGTTTCCGATTTATTTCTTTCATTGTTTTTCTTCTAATATTTTATCTTACATTCATCAATAATGCGTATATACAATTCTTCAATTTATTATAAAATCAACAACTGGCATAATTACATTATCAAAATGCAAAAAAAAAAAATTCATTAATATATAATAAATGTAATGAATGAAAGTAATTTATTTGCAATAGAGAAATTCATTATGAGGTCGTGGGATGATGAGTTAAAGGAGGTAGATCGCGAGTTGACACAGCGCGTCAAATTGTCGAATAAATTAACATACTCATCGCGGTTTCACATTGAATATATATACATTGATATATAAATGTATACATATATATTTAAATGTGGGAAGCTAAGCGCGATTAACATTCTCCCTCGACGAAAGCTCGTGGCACAGAGATAGAGAGATGAGTATGCGAGTCCCGTTGTGTATATGCACTCCAACTACATTGCATCACGACGCGTTGATACACAGGGTAGACCGCGAATTACCCTTTCGTCGAGGGGTGAGCTATCAATTTTGGGCTCGGCGCGCGCACAATACGTGAACAAAACACACGGGCGCCGATACGCTTGGTGATGTCACTGTATATATAGTGGTGGCACGCGAACATCGTACTATATACTCTCTGTTCACATAACCATACATATGTATACCTATATGTGTATGAACATAATAGTTCGCGTGATGTAGAAGATGAGAATTATAATTGTCCAATTTACATAGCATATTTTTGCGTACAAGATTCAAATAAAAAACAAAATTCTTCTCGAGATTATATATGTATAAATATTTTCAATTTTTTAATACATATTTTTGGTGTATGTATGTGTATAATTTTTATTTATTTTTTTATTTTTCTCTAACAAATATGACCTGAAGGGTATTTATATATATACGTGAACCGAATGAGGTGAATCGAGCGAAGGGAGTTTATATTGGATGAGCGAAGGGGGTACAAAGAGCAGGAGGTGGAGAGAGTATAAAAGGGTTGCGTGGAAGATCGGCTATACTAGATAGTGGTCATATAATGAAAAGCATTCATCGGTATAATATATATTTTGGCCATATACGCCCGACAGTGAAGCTCTGAGTGACGTATAGTTGTAGACAGCTGCCCAAAAACCTGATCGTACACGTTCCATTTCTTCAGCGTCGCATTCTATATACTCCTTCCTCACTTTTGCTTAGCAACTCTCGTTCGCGTTCACGTGATTTCTTTTATGATATCGTATAACCATCAGCCAACTAAAAATCAACAGTGAAAAATAAAATAAAAGTGAGCTGAAGAGGTAAAAGAGAGAATGAGAGCAAGTAAAAGTCTTTTTCGTTCATCACGTATTTTATTGCCATCGGCAAATTTTTATTTAACACACACTTAAACACACGCACACGTGTATGTATATGAACTAGACGTCAAAATGCGCGCGAATTTTGCATGCATAATTAATATAACGATGTATACAATCAGACGTCACTAATAATTCAAAAATTAAATGCAATAAAATGGTGAATTTATATGTCTGTATAATTATTGTATTATATTTGTTTATTACGAGTGTAATATAGAAAAATTATTATCGTAATAATTAATTAAAGTGCTGCATGTCATTGGATGGTTGATATATATTTATATATAAAAGAATAAATTCCCTCAAGTGAATTATTTTGTATTTATATTATAATCTCACGCACATATAACAATTTCGCTTTCAATGTCATTTATATACACTCATTCTAAAACACTTTACGACATTTTGTGATAATATATTATACGTTTCACCCTCATTGGCAGTATCTATACTCCTACATTTCCGTCTTTATTGCGTCATTACACCCCTTTAAGCAACGATACACTTACTTTTTTCCTTTTTTTTTTCTGTAGAATCTGCCCCTTTTTATTTCATTCCCGCACCTTTGTGTTATTTATTTATTTATTTTATTTTTTCATTCGCCCTCTCGTTGAATTCCCATTGGCAATTCTATTATTATCCCCGCGATCAATCTAAAACTTTCTATATACTGGCATAATTAATTTTGTATTCACAATTAAAAATTGACGAAACGATTGAACAGTCGAATAATTATTCTACAGGGAGGATTTTAAATATATAATTTGTTTATAAAATGTACATACATATTTATACTCATTCAGTGTGAACGCAGCTGCAAAACCGGTATTTAGTGTCGGTAGTGAACTCTTATTTGCGCCTGTTTCTTCCTCTTATATTTATATTATATATTTATATATATGCATATAAATGTGCGTGGGTGATCCGGAGTGACGACAATATTCTTCTCTCATCTCCATCTCATTCTGGACGATTTACTCAGGAGAAAAAAAAATATAAAAAAATATTATATATATTTTTTTCTTTTTTCGTTACACTTCAACTATCAAGTCACTGTATGAATTTGCTACTGGGTGTTGGTTATGTCAGTGGCGCCCTCGGCTCAAACGTAAAGTCTTCTCTCACTTTATATCTTCTACATATATACACACATGCATTTATGTATTCATCCACGCATTTATGTCACAAATACTTCAAAGCTCTTTTGTTAACCTATACATTATAATAATGTCGCTTCTTTTCCTTCCTTTAATTTCATTTCCATGAGACTGTTTCTCTTCTCCAGTGAATGCTGACAGAATTACGCCCGCGAGTCTTTATATACATACATGTATAAATGTATGCAGATATATACTCATTGATGTGTGTGTGTGTGCACTACTCTATTGCGATGGTGCTATGGGGCAGACTCACATTGAAGCGCCCTCGGCTTCTCAGACTCGCCATAAATATCGACGGTGACGTTTTGGGGGAGAGAAAGAATAAAATAAAAAAAAAAAACGAACCAAAAGAGCGAGCTTGAAACCCATAGACGAACACATCTCTCGTTTTCTCTCTCTCATCTCTCTCATTCTCCCTACTAAACCATCTTATGATTTGAAGCCTTCAGGCAACGACTACCAGACACGAAGCCGTTGGGCTCTTCATATAATTATTATACATATTATACTTTTATTCGCTTAATTATATAAAATAAAACCTCATACACTCAATAAGATATCGACATACATCTCCTTTTAATTATATTAAATATTATGCATGTATATAATTTTTTATTCCATTTTGAAAATATTTATAATTGTAAATTGTGCCAGGAAAATTTAATTAATATTATTTTGTTGACAAATTTTAATCATCATCACATTCTATTTATGGTGAATCCGACAAGTATTTAGTTATGTCAGTACAGTAAACTCGGTATTAACTGAGTGCATATAATACTTATACACACAAATATACATACATAGATGTATATAAATGAGAAAAAGTGAGAGCTGTATTTGTGGCGCTGTTGTATTCTCCAACCGTATAGTGAACGAGTGTAGCGGAGCGGGAGTGATTTATGCTAAATGTCGGTGATGCCGGCAAACTGGGGGCCCGTACACACATATCACTATACAACATGTATATATATATATGTATTTATATATGTATACATATATAGATTATACACACTCTTAAGCGGCCATCTTGGGGCCCCCCTCGATTCTCGCGCTCGCGCGTACCAGCTCTCTTCCAGATCAGATTGACGTATATACCGTCGTTTGATCGCCAAGCGATTCTATATCCTCCCCCCTTAATAACATATTCCCACCACTACCACTTTTAACACTGCAACCATTCCATTATAATAAACACAAGTGAATTATATTTATGCAGACTCTTTTTTTGTCTTAAAAAAAAAAAAAAAATTCCTTTTAAACGTGTCACATAATTATTTCTTTTTTTTTTTTTTCCTTTTCAATTCTCGCGCATTTATATACATATATATATATAGATATAGGTATATCTTATGTATATATATATATAGGTTTTTTGTTTTTTCATCCGAGGATAAAATTTTTTTTGGTAGGTGATCCCACATCCGGGGAGTCGCTCGGATTCCTGTCGGTCACCGTCCGCAGATTTACGACAGAAGGAACATTGAGGGACTCTATTTTATATGTATATATATTTAAGGAAGAGTAAGTGAGATAGAGAAGAAGAGAGGTTTCGTGTGCAACAATGAAGCCATGCCATTTGTCACAAGGGCGCTTCCTACTCTTAATAACGTTTGGCTCGTAACACGGTCGTGCTCGCGCAGCACGGTTCGACCTTTGCCACAGACGTATACTGCACACCAGTCTCCAAGTATATATATAAGTATATATAGATACATGTACCTATATAAATTGGAACACACGAGTGAAATAGAGAAAGAGAAAGGAAGATGATCGTGATCTTTTTTTGTATATACTTTCTTCAACTTTGTTAACTCTCCGTCGTACTCTCTTTCTTTTCATCCCTTTTATGTACTATCTATATGTACTAATATACCTGTATATAATAATATATATATATATAAGTACATCGGTATACTTTATACGATATTGTGCCAGACGGAAAAAAAAATAAATAAAAATATACATTATACATGATTATATATTTATCCATGCGTTGCACAACAATGACACCAACATCATCAGTTTTAAGGACAATTGTCATACAAATTGTCGTTTATTCAACCGAATATCTCAACATTAAAGATATAGACCTGATGCTGCATTCCATTTAGAAATATATAGAGCTTAGCAAGTGCAAAATAAAAAAAAATAGAAAGGTGGGAATATAAAAAAAAATAAAATCGGAAGATTGGAAGGAATTCGCGCCGATTTACAGTGACTAACGGAAGATAAGGGTGCCAGAGCTCATCTCGCGTGGGCGAAGCACGAGTGAGAGGGAGGAGAAAAGGAAGGATACATATATATATATATATAAAGTTCGAGTTATGACAAGTAGACGCGCATAAAATTTCTCTGCAGGGTGAGATAAGATTGCGTCTACTGTTATCATTTGAATTTACGATTATTTCGTTATGAAGAGTGATAAATAACGATTGGGACCATTCAAACTCTATCTATTATAAACATTAGGCATATATATATGATTATCACTGTAGATTTATGTATTATTATAATAATGATATTGTTCATTTAGGTTAATATATATTTTCTTCATTTGGAAATTCAAGTTCCAAGGTTATATCTGATATTTAAAATATTTTTCAGTAATAAAATTTGTTATTGGGGTATAGATCATATATATATTGTTCATCTCTGCTGTTCTCTCTTGTGTTTGTGCGGTCAAGTGAGAAAATAGGTTCGATGGCCTCAGGAAATATATGTATATACATTTAACAGAAAAAAAAAATATAAATATAGATTGTTGCGATGGAGAAAGTCATCGTAGGCAATTATAAAAAAAAATTTTTTATATAATAATACAGATCAATAAAATAAAGTTCAATGGGATCTTATAAATCGATAAATTATATTGAACTAGCGTGACGTGGCTGTCTTTAGTAACGCGTGTATTAACATCATCATACTTTGTGTTTTATTGCTCCATCAATGGACATTGTTTTTTTTCTTTCTTCATTGTTTAAAAAGGGAAAATAAATTTTTTTATATTTTATTCAAGTGATAACAATATAGAAAAATAAACGACAGTATAATAGTAATATATATAAACTATTTATATATAAGAATGAAATTAGAAACAGAGAAAATATATAATTCGAATATATTAAATACAAGTTAAGCGAGATTTAAAAATAAAATAACCTGATTATTTATATATATTTCTATTGGCATATACTCACTGTATGTATATTAAATTGACTATATGTGAAACATATTCGTGATATCAGATTAAAATTAACGAGACAAGTTCTTCTTCACCGGAAGCCAACAATTTTCTCGCGTATATCCATACATTTTATATATATTCTGTTCAATTTTGCATATCGGCACATCGATAGTCTCAAGGCTTAGCAACGGATTACACACCAAGTCTGGTATAACAGTATATATATATACATATATATAGGTACATAGAAACTTGTAACATATATGTACACATATCTATATTTCTTTCATATACATACAAGTATATAAATACATGAAAATCTACGTGGGACGACAGTGAGCTTATTACATACTATTTTTTTATCATCACTCCCTCTCTTCACTTGATCCCGTGACACACCCCACAGCAATAAAGTGTGAATAAGTTTGTTGGGCGTGTTACACATGCAATGAAGACACTGATTTTTTTTTCCACCAAACTTATTGTTTTTTTTTTTTTTTACTTTTATTATTTTATTTTATATTTATATTTATTTATTATTTTTCATTTCCAATGGGATTTACTATGTGTATATGCGTATAGATATGTGTATATATATATATATGTTCGCCCACTGCTTGGAATATTATATGCGGCTACAGGAAATTCATAGGGGGAGTCAGAGATGGAGAGAAAGAGTGAGAGAAGGGAGAATTTCGCCCGACGGCGAACACAGAACGAACGGACAGGTTCGCTTATTTATGGCGACCATACTTGAGATATATGAACTGGTTCCCGTCGAAAGTTCGGGATGCATCTTTCCACTTGGTAATGTATATATAGAGAGGTGTCCTGGCGCTTTGCTTTCAGTTTAAGATTTGCGAGGGGTCATCCTCAATGTAATATCGAATGAGCTTCATTTATTTCATTTCTCTCTTTCTCAATCTCACGTTTATTTCTCTCTTTCTCTCCTCCCCCGATAATGGCCCTAGAGGTTCTCTCATATGTAACGCCCCCTTCAACGATTATTTTTCTCCTTTTCAGTCCGCCTCTCTTCACTCTCGCCACTACATATCAATATATATAAAAATTTATATGTATAACGCATATAACCGACTATACAATATGTATATTTATTATCATTTTTATTTTCTATACATTCGTTATATATACCTATGTATCTGTGTATCTATAATTCTCTTGTTTTTCATCCCTCGTTTGATGCATTTTATGTTGAATATATTGTATGATTGTATACGCGTTGTTTCCCACGTTTCAAATGCTTTTATATGGGCTAATTTATATTTATCCCTATTATTTCTTTTTTTCTTTACGACATTCAACGACCAAACGACATATATACCCACACGGGGCGTCATGAGGGCGCACTAAACCTATATGTATGTAAGCGCGCGGGGTAAAATTGCTTCGTTCAGTAGAAGAGAGAACGCGCGATAGAGAGTAGATAAATAGATGGATGGGCAATATTATAACTCACCGGCTGTCATCCTGCACGGCCGAGTCAGGCTGCTAATCAGACCCTTCTCGCTCTCACCCCTCGCCCGACCCTTCACGAAAAATGGATTTATTGCCGTCCGCCTCGACTTCGGCACGCTATCGAGCTCCCTGATCCGTGGAACGTAACCATCGTCGTTGCTCGCCACGTTCACTTCCCCTCACATCACTCTCTTTCTCCTCTCTTTTGCTTTCCGCATGTATAGACGATATAACTTGGAACGAAAAGACGGAAACATTGCGTTGAGCCCTTCGTTATGTGCGTATTCTCTCGTTTTTTTTTTTTTTTTTTATTTTCACTCCTCTACTGCTTTTTCCCTTCAACAAATAATCTGAACCCAACTTTCTGTATGTATATAATAATAAATATTTCATTGTAGAAATACAAGCAATCAGCGCCGACGAGAGAAAAGTAGACAGAAAATGCGGAAGAAAGAATGAAAAAAAAAAAATAAAGCGAAAAACGAAAAAATAAAAAAAAAAAAGAAAAATTATTACATGAATAAATTATGAATGAAGTACGTTACATTGCCAATGAATGAAAGAAGAATCAGTGGGGAAAGATAAAAAAGCATATATTACATTTTATGATCGTTGAGTTATAAAAATAAAAAAAATAAATAAATAAATAAATAATAGAGAGTGTAGAAGAATTTTATTTACGCGAGGTAAATTAATTCTTTTATTTTCATTTCTTTTCTCCCTCTCATTTTATTTCTGTTGGTGCGCCGCACGTAAACATAACAACCAGTGACAAGGACGTTGCACCTGCGTCGAGGGCGCACAAACATTACAGTATAAACAAGAGAAAGAGAGAGAAGAAAACTCGCGATTGTGAAGAGCGTGCGCGCCACGCACATCGTCATCAAACATACACTCTCATATGTGTGTGTGTTGCACTCACACAAGTCTCGTAAAACGCCGTGCATAAACACAATCCGGTGCGCGACTCTATCAATTCCATAACGACACGTTTAAACAAGAAAGAGATTAAGAAAATATAAGATGGACAAATGTCTCGCAAAAAATTTAGAAAAGTTACAGTATCAATGAAAAAAAAAAAAAAATAATAATTATATTAAATATGTATACATAATGATAGATAAATAAACAAATAAATTAAAAGTAGGAGCGACAAGGGACAGTGAACGAAGAAGACAAGTGGTGAATAGAAAGACAGTGAGATAAGACAGAGGACGATGTATAAAAGTAAAGAATCTATGGAGAAGGGAGAGAATACGAGAAAGAAAGAGTCGTTGGAACTGTCGAGGTAGAATGGGGGCGTGGGTGGAATGGGACGTTGACGGTTTAGTGAAGAGAAGGGAGAAAATTGTGCGGCGCCCCTCCTGCCGGAGTGGGGATAGGTCAGGGCCGTGAGAGGGGGATAGTTTGGTCGGAGGAGAAACAACGTTGGGTTTTGAGTAGTGGGAGAAAGATGAGTTCGCGGAGCCGTCAGTTCGCCACGTGCTGTCGTTGTGGTAGGGTGTATGATTATTCTGTACGTTTCTATCACGCGTATTGTTTTCTTTTCTTCATGAATTTTATTATTGATATCAATGTGATGATACAATATTTTTAATTTTATTCTTAATTGTCTATACTAATAGTTTCAAGTGTATTATCAAGAAGTTTGTTTATTGATAGTGTGAAATTATTTCATAGATAATTTATCTATTGATTGAGACAAATTAAATACGGTGTTTTTTTTTTCTTATTTAAATTGAGAATAAATATGATAAAATTAAAATGAGAACGATTTATGGATTTAATATATTTTAGTGAGGAAATATAAGTGAATGTAGTTTGAAATTAATTCGTGGACGTGTGTTTGTTGAAGCACATTGTGACGATATATTGTTATTGTAAATGACGCGCGATTAGTTGGTGACGAATGCTACGTTGAGCGATTGAATTAAATTGTTTGTGGACTTGTGTGAATCATACATCTGGGATTTCATGTGTTTGTGTGCATTATATATTTATTTATTATTATTTTTTTAATATAAAATAAGAAATAAATTTCTGAAATTAATCGTGAAATTAACCGTGATAATTTGTTCGGTTAATATTATTTAATTATTATTTTATTTTTTTTTCTCTACTTGTGACGATGTGTTGAGAATGATTTTACAACGGAGAGACCTCGTGTTTTATCGGTTAGCATGGGGTCGTCGACGTAGTGGTAAAATTCATCGTTTTTGGCGCGACTGACGGAAATCGCCCAGCTGGAGCCACTACTCGTGGTGAGTTTTATTTTTTTTTAATCTTCATTCAATTTATATAATTGTTTTTTTCATTTATTCCTAGTGTTTTATCGATAAAATATATATGTGATATCCACTAGTTAATTAATCAACGTAAAATATCGTATACAAGTATTATATATTTGTGTGGAAAATATATTTTATTTCATTTATATACTTGGGGATCTCTTGAATAACCGGCGTAACTGAATTATTTTTTATACAATTTAATTCGTTATCTTAAAAATTCCATGATGCCACTCGGCGTGTATGGGCTATATAAACAAAAGTGTGATAGTGTGAACAGCAGGTGGCCGGTTCACGGGCATGGCGCGTAAATGTGTGAAGCGGGTACTATATATTTGACGAACCAGTGTGTGAATGTGGAGACAGAATGAAAGAAAGAGGTAGAGTGGAAAAAAAATAACAAAAAAAAAAATATATAACCAAATGCGAGGGAAAAAGAGAGGAAAATTGAAGAGTAAAAAAAATAATTTGTGCGCGTTTAACACGTTCAAATGGCTGTACTAAATTGAGTAAACTTGCAGCTTCTCATTCATCTCACGCGCTACCACGATTTTATATTCTTTCTCTCTATTTAATTCTATTTTATGTTTTATTTTTTTTTTTTTTTTTTTATAAACACGTTTATATATACACATGAACACAAATGTGTATAAACATACTAATAAAATTTTGTGAGGTACGTAGCACTCGTGTGATAAATACATATTATTTTTTTATTGTTCATTTTGTAAATGATAAAATACATTTGTACAGTCACACAAAATTTTCGTTTGCGGTGAAGCATTCGGTAAAACTCAATTACAATTGATCACCTCATTGTGATTGGTCGGCTGTGCGGTCATTATTTAACGACACAAAATTGCACATAACATACACACAACATTTCACTGAATTAAATAGAAACGATGCTGAATGCAAAAAAAAAAAAGAAATAATTTGAATAAAATAAAAACACGTATAAAATAAAATAAAAAAATAAAATGAAATATTATTCACAACACGTTTTCACTGGTGAGAGGGAAAAGGAAAATTAAATTACCACTTTATGTCGATTGATTATATTCAATAATGACTCATGCGTTTATCCACTGTGTGGAGGACAAATAAAATAAAAATAAAGAACAAAAAAAAAAAAACACAAGATACGTTAACAAGTTATAGAGATTAGGTCAATGGATTGGTGCGCTCATTTTCCATATCTTTTGTCTGATAGTCGTCGATTATCAATATCAAGTATACCACCAACAAACATATAAATATATATATAATAATACCATTCACTGTCATTAACCTCATTTAATAATTGTCACACTGAAATACATTTATAACAAATAATATTAATTTCATTTTATTCTTTCTATTTTATAAAACTCTATAAATACATTTTAAATTACCTTTTTATTCTTTATTATTTACAAAAGTTTGCGCAGATCATATTGACATAAAAATGTATGAGGGTGATTCACACGCGTATAGAAATCGGTAATGGGTGAGAAAGAGAACGCAAGCAAATGGATAAAAAGTATACATACACATAATATATTTATACCTTTATACATTTAATCGTGCGCTATCGAATACATACATACATATTAAATGTATATACATTTAACATATATATATATATATACACGTAAACTGAATTTTAACTGGTAAACGTGTGAATGTATATGTCAATTGCCCACTTCTCTTTTAACATTTTTTTTTTTTTTTAATATTATCGTCATGTGTGCAACGCACTCCTGTGCATGTTTATACACAAATACAATAATAGATATCGACATGTACATTGATATTATAATACATATATTGGCCGCGCGCAGGATATTCGCGCGCCAACTTGGATAAATTTATATGTATACATATTTGTATATATTTGTATGTTGTATGAACCGCGCGTTTTCGTCTACACACCTGCGAACGCACGTGTGCACGGAGATATACGCCGCAGCTTGCGCTTATATACCACGATATCCAAATGTCACGCTCGCACCGGCGATCCGTACCATGCGTTCCGCCATCGATCATTTCACTCTTGCCTGTCGTAACCTGTCCCTCTCCGGCTTTTTCTCACTCGCTTTTTCTTTCTCTCTGTGTATAGTCGGTTTGTCTCGCATTGCACTCGCACACTCATTTGCACATTCATTGGTTCTCGGGGTAATCGCGGTCTTGTATTGATAACAAGCACGTTTTTTTTCCGCATTTTTTTTGTTTCCTTTTTTTTTTTTTTTTTTTTTTTTTTTTGTGCTTTATTTTATTTCGCGATTGTTGTTCATCGTGTTGAGTGTATGAGTGTATGCGTTATGCATTTCATTGAGAAATTGGAGTGGAAAGCGTTTGTTGATATATTCACATTCGGGGGCGTGATATTGAAATAAAAAATATTTAATATAATAATAACTGTGAAATGAAAATTATAATATTGTACACAGTTGTGTGTAGATATTTGTGTATTTGTTCGATAGTTATTTTTTTTTCCACCTTTCTCTGTGTGTTTTTTTCTCTCACTTTTGATCGTAAATTATAATCCTATAACGGAATTTTTCGTACGTTCATATATAGATAAAGGAGAAATAAAATAAATATAAAAACCGAAAGAAAAAAAATAATATAAAAAGATATTTATATTCTCTCTCACTTTGTACGTTTAAATTACAATTTCATATGTGAATATATCATGATTGAGAATATACATATAATGTATATTTTGTGTGGGTGATTGATAAATGACTATAGAAGTGTAGGCGCAATATGAGCTTGATGTGTATTGCCGATTAGAGAAATTATTTTCTCGACGAGATCTCGCTTGTCTAGTTGACATATACACGCACGATTTTCTATTTATCCAAATAAATACATGTATATTTATACATTTCATTTCATTATACATATAAAGATAATCGTGTATGCATATCACAAATAGATTTGGCTTGTCAGTTGTGTAATGAGAATAGGTATATACACCTGTCCAATGATTTGTATTCATATTTATCATATAATAATCCACATTTGCATTATTTTTCCCTTCTATTTTTTTTTCGCTTTATTTTGTTTTCTTAAATTTATTCACACTTGTAAAAATCCTCGTAAATAATATATATGAATATACACATATATATGAATTAAATATATCGAATAATTAATTATAAACAATATAGAATAATATATAACAAACAGTATAGGATAAAACAAAGTATTTGTGCACTGCCCGCATTGACTTGATTAAATTGCCACATGAATGATACGTTGAGAATATGTATAACGAAGACAATTGACGTGTCTGTGCGTGTAGTTTACATGTATATATATATACATATACCTATATACTATACATATCGTTCAATGCTTTTCGTAGTATCCAATCGTTTGGTCCTTTATAGTACAAATCAAAGAGGCCCTCAAGCGTTCGTTAGTGGCTCTGACTATACGTCGTGGAGATGATGGGTAATGCGAAATGCAAAAGAGTCGACGATTGTTTCGAGAGCACAGCTCATATATATATATATGTATATATGTATATTATATATGTGTATATACACGCGTTTCTGTGTTTATCTTGCTTTCTCTCATATGGTTTTCTACACGCAATTCATTCTACTATTGAAGTCGTCGATGACGGCTCCCGTCTGTCAGTAGATCAAAGCTGAAGTAAGCTCTCTTTGTGATGCTTTGCCGGTGCTGGTATTTAATTATGTATGAAATCGATATTTTGTGCCTTCGGGCCTACATGGTCCGTGTGCGCGTCTCATCGTCTCTCTTTTACTTGTTCTCTCTATCTCCCTTCCCCTGTTATATTAATGTTCAATCATGAAATTGTCTACTGCACAATGGCCCATTTGAAATATATCCTGCATATAAATAATTGTTTTTTTTTTTTTTTTTATTATTATTATCATACTTTGAAAAAGTTTTGGAGTGAAAAATGGAGAAGAATCATAAATATGTGTATTTGTGTTTATTTAATTTTAATTGATATGATAGTGGAATTTAACTTGTGTTTGAATGTATGTGAAGGATTTTATGAGCCATGTGTGACAAAATAATAAATGGCGTTTAATATTTGTTCTAAAAAATTCATAAAGCGGTGGCGTTTTATTGAACATTAAATTAAATGAAATTATTTTAATTTGTCGTGCTTTTTGCCATGTAATTTTATACATGGTATTTTTATTTTTTTTTATTCTGTGTCCATTTCACACTGATCTATATCTATATGGAATATATAACATGTTCACTCTATGTGAATTCATTTCGCTCAATTTCCATTTGATCCACCGTGGTAGAGCTTGCGTACGCCGTACTCGACAGATGAGCAGGAAAAGTTATCGTGGCGCTTTGAATTATCAATGGGTTTGTTTTGCTATTTTATTATTCTCTCTTGATATTGATTCACATCATATACATACATAAAATAATATGTATGTATACATGTGTATAAATATACAAAAGTGGTTGAAATACGACTTTTTGTTATGCGTTTCCATCATTTTTCTGTTTGACAGCGTTGAATATAAAAAAAAAAAAATAATAAATTTGATAATCGCAGAAAGAAAAAAGATATTTATTTGTTTACCTCTATTATTCAATAATTTTCGTGAAATTGAAATAAATATACGAGAGTCTAAACTATAAATATAAATCGTTGAAAATTAAAATATATGGATGATAGAATTCACATTTGATATTGTAATTAAAAAATAAAATAAAATAACAAACAGCGAGTAGTAAATAACGAATTTGAGCTTATTGATGCAGACATATGGCTACCATAAATGTAAACTTACGCTTAAATACGCCACGTGTATACTGACATAAAGAGTATATAATATGTGCAAAATTTATATATGAATATATATATACGCATTGGCAAAATGAACGAGGCAAACACCAGATCATGGATGAGCTTCTGTAACGCATCTACAATCCAAACAATATATACATAATCATATCTATACACTTGTATTAAACAGTCTCATATATATTTAAAAATATTTATTTATATACATATCTATTTGTACTGATGAGCACAGCTTTTTGATCGTTGAAATGGAAAATTGTATTTTCAAAATCAATTAATATCAACCGCGTAATAATACACTAGCTAATGATTGTGCATACATGCCGTGATCATTCTGGATTTTATCCCCTTTGGCTAAAATAAATACATAATAATATCCGGAGGCCCTGGAGGCATCGTACAACCGATATTCAGAACAATTCAAAATGCGGCAATGAGTTTAATGCCGTGTGTAAAGTACGTTTGACAATTTTTAATTATCGATAACGAGTGAGGAGTAGAATTAAAATAATAGAAGGGAGAACAAGAGTATAGGTATATATACATATACATATAATAAAGGCGACTGCAGAGTGCAAGTTAATTTATATAAACACAGATTTAAAAAAAAAAAAAAATGTGCTACGTACAATAAATTTAAATCAACGATAATAATTTGTTCTCATTGTTGATGTTTTATAAATTCAATGATGCGATCATTACATATATATCTAATAAAACAGGGAAACTGCACGAAAAATCAAAAGAAAAAAAAAATAAATGAACAATAATGAAAACAATAAAAAAAAATCCATCGATATATTCACACGCAAACATGTTTAACTAAATCTATATAAAATAACGACTCGATTAATTTTGCGCGGAGGCTTATTATTATTCCAAACGAACGATCGCATCTATCTACATACACACACTCACCTATACAGTGTACATATAAATATACATACACATGTATGGCAGCGTAAGAGAGGCCTCGACGTTCGCGTCGAGAGGCGCCACATCGATCATCGCTGTGACAATTTGACTGTCGTTGACTCTCCCTCTTTTTTTTTTCCCCCCAACTTATATCTATACTCACATACATACGTATATAAAATACAAATATATATGTATACGCATTTTATATACATGAATATGTGGGTATATATTACTTCTATTGGAATTGCGTGCGCGTGCATTACCCTGAAGGCAAAGAAATATACCAAACGATCACAAGGAAATATGATCTAGGTATATAAACTTTGACGTCGATTGGCGCGACAAAAATGGAGAATTAAATTATACGACGAGTTGAAGTATATATTGTATATATCTATATGTGTTTTATAGAATTTCTAAAGCTGGGTGAATAAATTAAATTGTGCGCGTTGGCCCAAGTGCAAATAACGCAAGTTTTATTCAACTACTAAATACTTATACGAAATGTGCAATAAATAATTCGGTACAAAGTTCGTCGACAAATGTCTTTTCTCTGCATCAGAAACGCATCTGGAATATGTATATATATATATATATATGTAATGCAACGTTTCATGTTTCATGACATGGGAGTCTCGCGAGAAGCGTTTCATGCATAACCCGATTAACGATACATATACCAGATTGCTTGTATATATTTTAATTAATTAATAAATTTAATTGATTAATTATCCCGTTTTCCAATATCTTTTTTATTATTATTATTATTATTATTATTATTTTAATCATAATGTGTATGTATATTTTTTTTTTCTTTTCCAACCTGCCAGCTGTCTAGCGATTGTGAAACACACCTTAGTCCATATTTCATTATCATTATATTGTCTAAATTTATTCGGCGTGTATTGATTTATTTTACAAGTCAAACTAAATGTTATATGATATTAATATAAATTGAACGAGTGATTTGATGTCTTGAATTGTGCGAATCTGTTCACGACACAAGGTTCTTCAGAGAGCGACACACACGCTATTTTTAAATTCGACGCAAGCGCCGCCCGCTTTATTATACACTACACAATATATATAAATATCCTTATGATAAAGTGTTAGTGTATAACTGTGCACGATGAATAAAATGATTGCCCCCCACGTCTATATAACCAATATTGCTTTCGTTTATATTCTTCTTTCATATATCTATACGCGCGTGACAAAACAAGTATATATGAATACATCCAAGTTGACATTTTGTGAACGCCCGAGCATGTATAATATTAATATGATTATTTTATCATGATAGATTTGTGTCACAGTATATATGATCGATCACACTGATTTTTCAATGTTTGAAAATTTCCCAAATAAATAATATGTAGACATAAATAATTATATTTATTCATTATATTTATCTATTTATTTATGGATAATATTATACATGTACTAAAATATTTATGTGCGAATTATATAGTGTATATTATTGTACGGCTATTATGCTTGACCTCAACGGGATAATACACGGTATAATAATTGCTGGCATTACGTCAGCGTCAGAAGGCACGACATGGCGCATGAATGCGAGTCCGCGCGCTTGCATACATATATCACTTTGTACCGGTGCATAACGTAGTGCATTCTAAGGAGAAGCTAGGAGGTCCCGACGTCGTTGGTCGTCTACGCCAACGCCTGTAACGGAGTGCTTCAGTTTAATACATTCACACAAATGTATATATCCATACAAGTGCATACTGTACAATATATACCGAATATGTGCACGTGCAGCATTTGCGACTAACGCGCGTGTACACGCATATCGTATATGAATATATATCTTGGCATAATATTATAACATATTAACAAATGAATCACTGAATGATGTACGAAATAATAATATGTTATTTTATTTTATTTATTTTAATTTTAATATCGATTTATTTTTTGAGATAATGTCAACAGTTTTTTTTTGGGATTTTGTCTGATATCACTACTACTATTACTACTACTACTACTACTACTACTACTACTATTGACTTTAATGTATTTTGTTATAAGTATGTTCTCGTCATTCAGTCTATTACCCGTAGCTTTGATCGTTGAAAAAGATGCGCAAAGTCGTTTGGGAGTTGATTGATCGGTTTATAGTTTGGTGTTTGCTCTGGTTTGTCTACTGCCGCGCGTCAGCAATGCGCTTGATTTTTTTTTTTTCTTTTTAATTCTTGCCTCTCTCACTCTTACTCGTTCTCTCTACTCTTGACTCAACTTGAATTGTCACGTCCATCGATTATTCCAGACGTTTGCTGATTGATGGCGGTTGAAATCGATCGATTGACATCTATGAAACGCGCGTGTGTGTATATACATGCGCTGATCTGTATGTATTTTATGCAGCTCATTTAATACATCGCGGTATTTTAT